>CAUPSG010000383.1:0-24474 GCA_963513935.1 Aphrophora alni
CTGCCTGGAAGTAATCACAAACTCCGTGAGGGAACAACGTTCAAAAGGAACCACTGCAACGAAAAGGGGTTATCTTTCCGGGTTATCTTTCGAAGAGACCATCGCGCCGAAAAGGTAAACGATTAGGGAGAGACCATGGTCCTAATGGATCTCAGTAAATTTGCACCTTTCTTGGAACGGCGTCTTTTCGTAACGTTAGCCCCTTCCGGAGCAAGGTCTCGTCCGAGATGTTAACTATTTCAGGGCACAAGGTGTTCTGGAAAGTTAGCCCAGTCCGAAGCGCGAGAGCCCCTTTTAGGGACGAGTGTCTTCTCTTAGACAGATTTTTATACGAGCTTCCAGTAAAACCATTTTTAGAGTCGTCGACACCGTAGATCATGAAATGTATATTGATTGTATTTTATGCATCGTATCTATTATACATAGAGACGGGGTCAGTGGAGATTTCCTGGCAATAGCAATTTAAAAATGTGAAACTGCATAGATTGGAAAATCTTTCAAATATGATGTATACTAACAAACATGGCGGAATTGCTGAAGAACAGGAAATGCTTTTTTTTGAAAGTTGTATTTATGTATCGGAGGGGAGGGGAGGACAGATTCGTTTGTTATTGTGTTTGCCATTGCTCTGTTCTTTTTTAATTTGCTGTTTTTGCTTTGCTAATTTTTCTTTTATGATTATTTGTTTCTACTCAAGTATCCGTCATTACTGGTTTTTTTTCTCAGTTTAGTATCCAATTAGTTTGAGAATTATTGAGATTGGGCGCACATTTCGAATTCGATAGTGTTTTTTTTTTGTTGATTTTGTGTTTAGAACACCTAGGAACGTTTTGAATTGTGACTATATATCACGTAATAAGAGTGTATAATACTAGGACGGAATTAATCTATATATCTGTTTGCAATTTTACTACTTTTCCGCGAAATGTAAATACAAACTAATGTTATAGTCAGAAAGTTGGTCATAAACATACACACTTCTAGAGACAGAGCGTTTTTTAAGAGAAAGTCTCCTTAGGGACGTAGCTCCACTGTGGTTTTTCTACCTCTCGGGACATTTGCCCCATTTCAGGGCGGTGGTTCCTTCCGGAACGCAAAGACCCTTTTAGGGCGGTCGTGACTTCAGGGACATTTTCCCTTTCGGCGGTGGTCTCTTTAGGGACATTTTTTTATTTTCTGGAGAAGGCCCTTTCGGGACTATGGTCTTTTTCGAGGCGCTATCCCCTTTGATCACAGATCACAGAGCGGTGATCCCTTCCGGTGCATCAAACCCCTTTTGGGGCGACGGTCCCATCCGGAACAGGATCCTTTAGGGCATGGCCTTTTGAATGGCACTTTCCCCTTTCGAGACGGTGGTCCCTTTCGTAAAATGTTAGCCACTTTCGGGGCGGTGGTCCCTTCCGGGAAGATTTTTCTATAGTGGCAAAGGTTCTTTCCGTGGAGTAAGCCCCCCATTTCGTGTTTGGTAATACTTTCTTTGTTTTCGGGAAGATGGTTTTGTCCTTTGAGTTAGCAACTTATGGGGCGGTGGTTTTTTACAGAAATATTTTTCCCTTTCAGGTCTGGTAGACCCTTCTGATGCATTTTACCTTTTGGGGCGATGGTCCTCTCCGAGGATTTAGTCTCTTTCGTCGTAGTGTCCCCCTCCGGAAAATTTCTCCCTTTCGAAGCAATGGTCCTTTCCTTGAAGTTGCCCCATTTCGGAACGGTGGTCCCTTCGGGGTCATTTTTCCCTTTTGGAGCGATGGTTCTTTGTGGGAAGTTAGCCTCTACATACAGTTACCAAATTAATTACCTCGCATATGCGACATTGAAATAAATTTTTACTCATTTTGGAGCTCTTACGTATGTTTTTAATGGGTACGTAAAATACTCTCAATTAATTAATGGTAATACGTTTTGTACCAGCAAGTATTGAAAATACAATAATAATAATAAAAAAAACTTCCATGTTACAGTGTCTGGAACATCACTTGCTAGCATATAAGGTCTTACTTCAAGGAACTTTTAATTTTAGACACATATATACAACGGCACAGTTTTTAATAAATCTCCAATTTATAATTCATAAAAACAGAAAATCATTTATTGTTTCTCTCCTGTTCATATCATTAGGTAATATTGGCAATTTTAAATTTGTTCTACAAATTACAGTTTGAATGTTTATAAACAAATTCCCTACATCAGTTTATTTTTACATTTTATAAGACTGCAGAAGGTTGTATGGTTCAGTATCGTCCTGGTATTGTGCTTTTTAACTCAAAATTAAACTTAGGAAATGGATAAACTTGCAATTTTGGATTTGTACCCGTCTTGTTTTTCGATAAATTCTATAACGTAAAAGAAATCGAAAAACTGCAGACCGAGTGTTTACTTCGAGTAGAATAGTTAGATTCAAAACTGTTTTGGTTTTGTTAAATAATATAAATGTAAAATAATTGGAAAAAATAGTTGTAGCCCGTCAATGTGTGTAGGGTTGCATACCCTAGGCTTTGCAGGCGGTTAACAGATCTTCAATACATATACGTTGCTTTATAATTGTTTTTCAATATTATTTTTTGTAGCGAGGTTTTTTTTGTTATATTTTTCAATTAAACAAAGCTTTCATTTGTTTCATTTGACAAAGTCATTCGATGCGACAGATTTGTGTCACCCCCCCCAACCCTTCTCTACGGGTGAACCTTTCAAAATCGATAACACTGGATCATTGTTTTTCCCCTTGATGTTTAAGTTGTATTGTTGTAAAGATAATACAGACGGTGGAACGAACTGATACACGGTCCAAAAGTCATTGTGTAATATTTGTGAACAGTTGAAATGCGTTTATGAACTTACTTTTCCCTTGATTGTGAAAGGCAAAGACTAATCCTCGGGTAGCGTAATAGCTTCAGAGTCGGAGAAGAACAAGTGTTGATCAAGGAAACTTGATAAGATAGATAGAGGAAAGGAATCTCACAGAAGTCTTTATGAATAAGGTTCCCTCGGGATTGGTAAGCCTGTACTAACTATAGACGTCTGTACAGCCGTCTGCAATCTTACAGACGTCATGTTTAGATAATCTGATTTAGGGAAATTTCTTCCTAAACATCCAAACTGTAAGAAATATAAATACAATTTGTAAAATCAACGGTTTTCTAGATATTTGAAAAGGTTAAATAAATAATTATAATATTTTCTTGTCCACTGTTAACTAACAGTATAAAACATTTTGTTATATTTGGTACCGTCCTGGAGGTATAAGTTGTTTTGAAAATCCTTTCGGATATATGTAGGGACTTGTTCTTTATTTTGACTTCCAGAAACACTTTCCAAAGTTGCCACCCTACTTTCTTAACACCCTGTATTTATAGGCTTTAAGGCAGATTGTCAAGAATCATATATTCAGTTGTATTAGGTGGAAAGTTCATCCATGTTAGTACTCTATACAGAAGGCAAGTAACATTTTAACAAAACTGCATACATAGACAAGGGGTTGGGTGTGTGGAGGGGGTTGGTTGTGATATTTAATTTCAATAAACAAAACAAAGCTGGTAATCTGGTGCTGCCATCTGCATTTGTTTGGTAGAAATGGACCTCTTTTTATATGAAACATAAAAATATAAAATCAAAACAACAAAAACCAAACAAAACAATGACGAATTTAATGAATATTTAATCAACATCAAATCCCCTCTCCCCACCATCATGCCTTCATTGTCTTCATATAGTTTCAACTAATTTCTATGACTGACTTTGAAAGAAAATTTATTTTTTGTACTTTTTTGATATGTTATGTTCAACAAATTTTTGATCCTATGTTTTGGAACATCCTGTTTATATTAAGTTGTGACATTATATTGTACTCATAATAGGTCGAAAATTGTTCGTCATCCTATTTGGGGCTCATAACTTTTAAATATTTTGACGCTGTCCTTCTAGAACGTTTGCCCCTTTCGGGGGGGGGGGGGGTGTTATTTCCTTTCGAGGAGGGTTAGAGGTTCTTTCGGGGCTGGTGGTTTCTCTTAGAAACATGTTTAAAACCTCCCTTTTTTCCCCTTTCTTAACCTTAAAATATATTCAACTATACTCCTTCTCTTCGCATAAAAATATGAACTGGTATGAAGGCGGGAAATGATCGTTGTATACATCCAAACTGTCATGTGTACAACAAATATTAAATTGTCAATATTACCTGATGATATTTGTCACTCTTCGTAATGATTTTCCGATATCTAAAAAATATAAATTGCAGTTTTCTTCAAAACTTTACCGTTGCATACATGTATCCTCAATGTAGGAATGGGTCTGGGGTAGAGAGGAAAAGAGGGGCCCCACACTTTGTTGTGTTTACTTTCAGCGGTACAACCCCAATAAAAAAAATATAGACCTCAAATGCTTCTGTGTAAACGCGTACTCTACTTTAGTTTCTTTTATCGGTGTAAATAAGAATAAAACGTTTACAAAAGTCTGTCACGAAGTTGTAACTTTAGGAATTAAATGTAGCTAAGCAGTAATTTGTGTACCTAGTTTTCTTGGAATGGGTTGTACCGTCAAGTCAGGCTAGGGAACCAAGTGGAAGGGAGGACACTCACATTACACCAGGCACAATCCTAGTCTGAGGCACAATTTTCGTACATGTGTCTAAAATTAAAAGTTGACACAAGTAAGATCTTAAGTGTTTGCAAGTGTTTGTCCAGACACTGCGACATGGGGCGTAGCGAGGTTCTGGTGTGCATAATTAGGATATTGCAAATCCATTAAAACGATTGACTGTTTCCAACTACTTCAGCTTAAAGTAGTATTTCCCCTTCTGTTCATATATAAATATCATCAGGTAATACTGACAATTTAAAATTTGTCCTACAAATAACAGTAGATAATTCCAAGTGCTCAAAACATGGAAAGCTTTTAAAAACTCGATATCAAAATTTTCGTCCAATCTCAATAATTACGTAACTATGTAATTGGAAATTAAAGCGAGACGGGACGCTGGCGTTGAATAAATGGCAAATACTTGTGTAGAAACAAATACAAAAATAATCAAAAAGAGACAATTAAAAAAGAACACAGAGCACTGAAAAACACAATGATCAACTAATCTGCTCCCCCCCCCCCGACTACTCTAAGTATAGTTTCAATTGTTACATAAAGTCACATTTCTAAATGCTTTTCCTGTATGTCACCAATTCCGCCATGAATGTTGGTGTACACATCCTATTTCAAAGTTTTTTCCCTTTTTTTATAAAACTTTCTATTTAAAAATTGTAATACTTTGAAACATATACTGATCCTATGTAAAATATATTGATTCAAATAATACTGTGCGTCGATTCGTTATCAAATTACATCGATGATAAGGGTCAATGCACGTTTCATGATATCATGAGGAATCTAGTGAAACCTCAGTTTTAAAAGTCTGTTTCAGAAAGGTCGTTTGTTCCGGAGGTAAGGAGCAGGACTAACGTCCTGGAAGCGAAAATCGTCCTAAATAGGTTTTATGTCCTGGAAGGAGATCTCGCACCGCAGGGAGCAAATACCCAAAAGGGACAACGTCCAAAAAGTGGCAATGTGAGGGCGGTGGTCCCTCATGAGACGATAGCTCTTCATGTAGATTGTCTTTACTTGGACATGGCTTATGGTCTATTCTGGTGAAGTAGTAAGTTTTTGGGGCGATGCCGATGGTTTCTTCTGAAACGTTACTTCCTTTGAGGACAATTGTTCCTTCTGGAAATTAACCCCAAAACAATATCCTTTGGCTCAACACGTTAAGAAATTATAGATCAATCTCATTAATGCCGTAATTGGAAATTAAAACTCGAAAAAACAGTAGCGTTAAATAAATGGCAAATACAAAAGAATAAAAATAAATTCAAAACAAAAAGAGACAATTAAAAAAGAACACAACAAGCAACTAACCTGCTCCCCCCCTTCCCCCCACTTCTCTTACTATAGTTTCAATTAATACATAAATACAACTTTCAAAAAGCTTTTCAGTAATTTCGTCATGTTTGTTAGTACACATCCTATTTCAAAGCTTTTCCAATTACGTTTTTCCCCTTCTTTTTGTAGAGTTTCCCATTCATATTGCTATGAAATATTTGCTGACCCTTGCTCAAGTAGGTTCAACTTTAACTTACTGTCCCCGTGACGGGTGACACCGTTACAGATTTTTTGATCAATAACATTTGCAAATATCAAGAACAGAAAATTTTTCTTAACAATAGATCTGTTGTTGAGGACCAGCTCTTTGTGATACAACTTTGCAGAGCACCATCCCAAGTTTTTTCGGGGTAAACCACCCTACCTCTTTCAAGAATTATTTAGTCCTTCACCACGTCATGATTCTCGTAGCTGGAATAAGCGACAAAATTTCAGCTTTATTTAAAGTAGTAGATTTTTTATCTATGATTTTAAATTATTTTTTTTACTAACGGAAGCCATAACAACTATTTCTAAACTGGTTTGGCTGATAGGATTGTCCTTTACTATATATATGAGGCTTCAATTAATTTGAGTTTATATAAGTTTTCTCTCCTGTGTATTTGAATTGTAATCCAGCCAATTTTTTCATCTTCCATATTTTCCAAAGTAAGGCATTAATTACAGTTCACTGTAAGGGCTGGACTTACAAGAAAGGTATTATAATGATTCCAGGCATTAATAAACTGTTGAATCACTCTCTCCTACAATAAACTGTAAGATCAATTTAGTACATTGTATTACAATTTAGTACATTGCTCTTCTCAATACATTTGTCATTTTCGGATCAAATATGATAAACTATTTTTCGTTTATTTATTTAGTTATACTTACAGCCGCCATTTTGTTTTGCACTTAAATATTTTTATTTTAATATCGAGTTGTTGTATTGAACTGAAATTTGTTATGGAGTTTTATTTAAATACTTAATTAAAAAAAAAATATATTATTATTTTCAAAATGGGTGCTATTTAAATTTTTCAACCTTAAATAACTTTAAAACGGCAAGTTATTTTTTAGGTACTTTAACTACAAAACACAACAATGTAAAATTTTCAAAAAAACATCGGATATATAATAACGGATATAAGTCAATTTATATGAAACAGTGTACTGAAAAATATCTCGTCATTAAGTCAGCCACAACAATCAGCTGTTTTAATTTTCTTAGGCGCTAATCAGCTGAGTAAGTAAAAATGTTTAAATGGAAAAAAAAAAAAAAAAAAAATGTGGCTGTAAGGATAACGAAGGAATTTTTGAGATTTAAAATATGATATTTTGATTTGTCTATGGCTCAGGAAAAATACCTAAAACTGTTATCAGAGAGTTCAAGGACACTCCATATATAATTTTAGTTACAATTATCTAGCATAGATGTCTCTTGTTTTAATTTTAAAATAATCGAATTGACCGTTTTTGAAGACTTATGATAGAGTTGACATTTTTTAAATAATTTATTCCAACTACATCCCTTAAACCAGTATAAACTGTGAAAAGTAAAATATTAGGTATCATTAAACACATGCAAGATGTCTGATTCTCAAAGCTTATTCAATAAAACGAATTACATTTTAATTTTTGTATTACAAATTTTAATAATCGTGTTAAACATAAGTGAACACTAAAGAAATAAATTTAAAGAAAATAAAGTTTTAAATATGAATAAATGAAAGAAGTATAAGTTGAAATTCTGAATTAATTGAGATGAAGACAAGATATAAAATTCAGGATTAAACAGATTTTGACATATTTAGATGTTTTAGTTAAAATTATTTACAATGTTTAGCAATATTAAATGTTGAGCTTGACTTATGAGAAAAACTATACAGTATAACAAACACACAGAACACAATTCTCGTAAAAAAATACGCCTAAGCATCAGACGCGTTTCAACGACAAGGTCGTCCTCTTCAGTGATACACCAGCTACACCAACCAAACCACAACTAGGTGTATCACTGAAGAGGACGATAATGTTATAGATAAGGAAACAGCTTTGAAATTAATGATTTACTAAGAGTGAATGTAATATACTATTTTTTTCTATGTTTATGTTTGAATGCAACATTGAAAATTTTGATACTAAAACATAAAATTATATAAAATTTTAAATAAACCTGTGATACATTTTCGCTTATTTTTGTAATCAAAAATTGAAAACGAAGCATTACCTCAAGACTTACAATTTTTAAGTTTGTTACAGATAAGGGTTGTTTGTAATTACAAAAACTCTTATCGGGGATACAAATAACCCCCCCCAAATATCATACAAAGTCTAATACGTAAGTGTCATAGTTTATACAGTTTATAATCTGTATCAGTTCGTTCCACCGTCTGTATTATCTTTACAACAATTCAACTTAAACATCAATGATCCAGTGTTATCGAATTTGAAAGGTTCGCCGTAGAGAAGGGAGGATGGGGTGGGGGGGGGAGGACACAAATCTGTCGCATCGAATGACTTTGTCAAATGAAACAAATGAAAGCTTTTGTTTAATTGAAAAAAATATAACAAACAAACATTAAAACTCGCTACAAAAAAACAAAATTGAAAAACAATTAAAAAGCAACGTATGGCAGATCTGTTAACCGCCTGCAAAGCCTAGGGTATGCAACTCTACACACATTGACAGCCTAAAACTATTATTTTTTTTCAATTATTTTACATAGAAGAGATATTTTTAACGAAACAAATACAGTTTTGATTCCGAACGTGTGTATTACATTCGGGGTTCACAACGCGAGAAGTCAGCTTTTAGGGTTTTTATGTATAGGATGTTCCCAAACTACTGTCTAAAACTTGGGGATATGGTTTTATTGGTTTTAAAATTAGTAAAAAAGTTCCTGCGGACTATAAAATCCCTAATTTTCCATCTGTCCGTCATTTGGTGTTGTTTCACAAAAATATATTTTTTGAAATTAATTGGATATCGGGTCGAAATTTGGTATATAATTTTTATGTTACCTTTTATCAATGTGTCAAAAACCAGGACTTTTCTTTTATATGTTTTTAAAATAGCGGCCTTTTAAAATGATTAATATCAAATAATATATAAAAAAAAAGCCATTAACTTTACAACAAAAATACAAGAGACCAAAAAGTTTTCTTTTTTTTTAAAGACAAACAAAATGAGTTTTGTAATTTTTCAGTAGCTTAAAGGATAACTGAGTTAAAAAACTGAAAACATAATTTCTTGGTAATTGTCTACAACACACAGAATTAGCCTAAAAGTAAACTATTTTAGAATTTTGATGTTTCTTGAATTAGTAAAATAATTTTTGTTTGTTTTTTGGTTTAAAATAGATCGAGCGAAGAATAAAGAAGTTACGCTAACAAACGTAATGACGTTACAAATGACCAAACTTCATATTTTGGGTGAGTACAATGAGATTTTTCATATATAGAAACATACAATATTTCCGACAGTTAGGTTGGTACTACCACAAAACCATTCCACTCTTACGGTATTTTTGAATGTTAAGTTTGTAGCGTTGTCTCCCCTTTTATTGTATCTAGTTAACATCTTAATGAGAACCAAGTTAATATTGTCGGTAATAAATAAATAGGAATCAAAATGAAATGAAATAAATTGTTAGACTGCGACTGCGCAGAAGATAACTGGACATTTTAATTTATGTTAATAACTTGGCTGAAGTCTTGCGTTCATTATAGAGCTAACCTCAAATGCAGTTTGGATGATTTATTAGTTGAGTGTGATTCTATCTTTGTATTTTGTACCAACTTTTGAAACAGATTGAAATTAAAGATAAGATAGAAATTCAAAATCGGCGCGAATGATTTTGATAAAAAAATATATTTACTTTTCATGGCGTTGCATAAACTTTCTCATTATGGGAACATTGTGTGAGTGAGTTCCACAATAATAAGTGGCACAAAATGTCTTCGCCATTTTTCAATATGGCGCCAAATTGAATATTTCTTATGGAAATCGCTATATTTGATGATGAAAATGTAATTTTAAGACTTTTTTTATTCGTTTTGTGTTTATTTTTAATTTTATAAACGTAACCGTTTTGTCGCTAGAACCACCTTTACATTATTTTGACTTTAGTGCCGTTACGGAAAATGGAGAACAAATTTTGAAAATTTGAATACACCCAAAATAAGTCATTTAAGAGTAAGTTGAGTTTCTCATTAGAAGTAAACTGTCAGATATATTGTTAAAAAGTAAACTATTGGTTTATTTTAGATAGGGAATGTGGGTTAATTTATTATTTTGTATGTTATATCTATTGTTTTTGTTTGATTATAACTATCCCCATACTATTTGTGTTGGTCAATTGCATATGTGTATGTATAAGTTTTTATATATCATGTTTTATTTTATTAAATTTTAATTTGTTAGATTCGGTTATTATGACTCTTATTTCTTTCCCGCCTTCTACACACATCTGTTGTGATATGTCACTTTTTCGCCCCATGGCGGGAAGTATCCATAAGAAAAGCATTGGTTTATCTTTTCAGCTTTAGAGCTGGTAAATCAGCTGGTATTGTTAAATCAAATGATGGTGTGTTGTCATGGGAACAGACAAGAAACCATTGTTAACATTATTTTGTTGCTGTTTTAATATAATATATCTCAATTAAATGAAACATTTTGATAGTTTATTACTTTAAAACATTATGGTGGAGATACTCCTTCAGATATTGTTCAAGATGCCGATTATGCAACTGCTAATCTTAAAATATATATGCACGTACACTGATAAATAGAACTTGTTGAATAGTTTTTTATCACATTATTTGTATAGTAATTTTATTAAAATTGTAGCAGTAGGGAAATCTTCCTTTTAGTGCCTTTGCTGCCCTCCAGAAAATTGTGTTTTAGGGCGATTTTTCTCTCTGGGAAAATAAATCGCGTTTTCCACTTTTAATCCACAAATAACTGTTGTACATCAACAATAAGAATAAATGAAGTATTTACTAATCAAACGTCAAATTAAAGGAAAAAACTATTAGACAATCGAAACTCATAATCGGTGCGAAGGATTTTGATAACACTTTTACTGAAATGTAGTTTCTATCGGTGAAACAAAACGTATTATTGAACTTTGCCCCCAAAATACTGGTTCTGGAGTTGTCGGTTCAAAAGTTAAATAAAATTCAAGAAATTTCGATGAAATTAAACGGTCAAGCGTGTGTTAAAACTATACGGCTTTGTAATTTTATTCTACTTCCGGTTTGGCACATTGCGTTGTAGATCATTCCATTACAGAAATTTGATTCAGATTGGTTTCACGGATTTTGAGATATTTAACCTTTTTCATTGTTCATTTTCTCTTTCTAACCGAAGGGCCTAACTATTCAGTCGGTGTTATTTCGATTATGACAATCAATACCTTGTATCTCGACTCTTTAAAGCCTTCATTGTAGAAAAATGTTATCGATATCGTTTCAGTTTATTTTGAGATAATCCGGAATGTTGTGGAAGTTTTGCTCTCAAACCTTTAACTAGATCTTTGAGATTTGTTTATAGACTTGTGAGAAAGATTGTACAATCAACTTTGTATAAATATCGACAACAATGTCAGACAGATGGACTGACCAGCTTTGTACTAGTGTTAGACGGTTTGGATCGATGGTCACTTCCAGGACGTTAGTTCCTTTCGGAACGATGTTCCCTTCCAGGGCGAGAACCCCTTCTGGGATGTTAGCCCTTTCAGAGCGGTGATATCTTCCAGGTAGTTAGACCCTTCCAGGGCGAGAACCCCTTCTGGGATGTTAGTCCTTTCAGAGCGGTGATATCTTCCAGGTAGTTAGACCCTTCCAGGGCGAGAACCCCTTCTGGGATGTTAGTCCTTTCAGAGCGGTGATATCTTCCAGGTAGTTAGACCCTTCCAGGGCGAGAACCCCTTCTGGGATGTTAGTCCTTTCAGAGCGGTGATATCTTCCAGGTAGTTAGACCCTTCCAGGGCGAGAACCCCTTCTGGGATGTTAGTCCTTTCAGAGCGGTGATATCTTCCAGGTAGTTAGACCCTTCCAGGGCGAGAACCCCTTCTGGGATGTTAGCCCATTCAGAGCGGTGATATCTTCCAGGTAGTTAGACCCTTCCAGGGCGAGAACCCCTTCTGGGATGTTAGTCCTTTCAGAGCGGTGATATCTTCCAGGTAGTTAGACCCTTCCAGGGCGAGAACCCCTTCTGGGATGTTAGATTCTTTCGGGGCGATGTTTCCTTATCCCCTTAGCAGAGCGAGAGCACCTTCTGGTTTGTTATTTCTTTCAGAGCGGTGATTTGTTTCAGAAAGTTAGGTCCTTCCTGAGGGAGAGCTCCCTTCCATTTTTCGGGGCGATGTTTTCTTTCGATAGATTAAGTGTGTTAGTCCTTTTAAGGAAGTGATCCTTTCTAAGGCGTTAGGCCCTTTTAGGACGAGAGCCCCTTTCCGGGACATTAGCTTATCTATGTCGAATGCCTTTTCCTAGGTAAGCCGGGCGATGGTCTTACGTCGAAGCGCGAGAGTCCTATGTGGGATTTAAGCCCCTCTTGGAACGGTGGTCCCTTGCGGGAAGTTAACCCCTTCGAGGGAAAGCATCCCTCGCGTGATATTAACTTCTTTCAGGTTATCTGAAACGTTAGCCCCTTCTGGAATGTTATTCTCTTTCTTTACTTTCGAGTCATCTGATACGTTAGCCCCTTCTGGAATGTTATTCTCTTTCTTTACTTTCGGGTCATCTGATACGTTAGCCCCTTCTGGAATGTTATTCTCTTTCTTTACTTTCGGGTCATCTGATACGTTAGCCCCTTCTGGAATGTTATTCTATTTCTTTACTTTCGGGTCATCTGATACGTTAGCCCCTTCTGGAATGTTATTCTCTTTCTTTACTTTCGAGTCATCTGATACGTTAGCCCCTTCTGGAATGTTATTCTCTTTCTTTACTTTCGGGTCATCTGATACGTTAGCCCCTTCTGGAATGTTATTCTATTTCTTTACTTTCGGGTCATCTGATACGTTAGCCCCTTCTGGAATGTTATTGGGTCTTTAACCCCTTCCTGGGCGACAGCCTATTTCGGAATGTTTCCATGTCGAGGGGTGATGTTCCCTTCCAGGACTTTAGATTTCCACGGTGAAAGCCTTCGCTGGAGTTGTTATCACTTCCAAAACGTTAGCTTCATACAGGAAGAGTTTCGTTCTGGTATTCCTCAACCTTAAATCCAAACTTGTTCAATACTTAACGGGGCAGAACGCTGTTCTCGGAAATAGTAAATAAATATGTCAACGTGGAGTTGACTGCATCATATATTTACCCAAACATCTGTTGATGTACATTACAATAGGGCTCATTTGATTTTACTTTTATACATTAATTGCTGCCTGCCATTATAATATGATAATCTATTCGCGCAGGTCTATCAATAAATATTTAATTAATTTATATTATGCAGTTGTTTTTATGCTCAAGCGATTTCAATCATTTGATTTCTGATAGAATCTGCATAAAATAGAAGTTAAAAAACATTGAACTCACCCCATTCCCCAACCAACGAATATTATTCGCCTGAAAAAATTATAATTCGGTAAATTGTTAGTCCACATGTTAAAATGAAGCGTGAAAGTCGTCTTCACAAACAAATATATTTATATTTAAATATGGGTCTAAACCTACTTAGCTTTCGTTATAAACGCGTCCTCAACGTACATCGTATTTGATTAAAATATATATTTTAGGGTGGTGAAGGTTAGGTTAGGTTAGGTTTGGTTAGGTTAGGTTAGGTTAGAGCGTGAAGGTTAGGTTAGGGCTTGAAGATGATGAAGATTAAAGTTAGGTTAGGTTAGAGCGTGAAGGTTAGGTTAGGGTTTGAAGGTGATAAAGATTATGTTTGAGGTATATATTTTTTTATTGGGGTTGTACCGCTGAAAGTAAACACAACAAACAAAGTGTGGGGGCCCCTCTTTTCCTCTCTACCCCAGACCCATTCCTACATTGAGGATACTGTATGCAACGGTAAAGTTTTGTAGAAAACTGCAATTTATATTTCTTAGATATCAAAAAATCATTACGAAGATTGACAAATATCATCAGGTAATATTGACAATTTAATATTTGTTGTACACATGACAGTTTGGATGTTTACAACGATCATTTCCCGCCTTCATACCAGTTCATATTTTTATGCGAAGGGAATAGAATAGACTTGAATATATTTTAAGGTTAAGAAAAAAACAAGTTTTAAACATGTTCCTAAAAGAAACCTCCCGCCCCGAAAGAACCTCTAACCTTCCTGAAAAGAACCATCTTCTCGAAAGGAATTAACATCCTCCGAAAGGAGCAAACGTTCTAGAAGGACAGCGTCAAAAATTTTAATGTTATGAGCCCCAGTTAGGATGACGAACAATTCTCGACCTATTATGAGTACAATATAATGTCACAACTTAATATAAACAGGATGCTCCAAAACATAGGATCAAAAATTTGTTGAACATAACATATCAAAAAAGTACAAAAAATAAATTTTCTCTCAAAGTCAATCATATAAATTAGTTGAAACTATATGAAGACAATGAAGGCATGATGGTGGGGAGAGGGGATTTGATGTTGATTAAATATTCATTAAATTCGTCATTGTTTTGTTTGGTTTTTGTTGTTTTGATTTTATATTTTTATGTTTCATATAAAAAGAGGTCCATTTCTACCAAACAAATGCAGATGGCAGCACCAGATTACCAGCTTTGTTTTGTTTATTGAAATTAAATATCACAACCAACCCCCTCCACACACCCCAACCCCTTGTCTATGTATGCAGTTTTGTTAAAATGTTACTTGCCTTCTGTATAGAGTACTAACATGCATGAACTTTCCACTTAATACAACTGAATATATGATTCTTGACAATCTGCCTTAAAGCCTATAAATACAGGGTGTTAAGAAAGTAGGGTGGCAACTTTGGAAAGTGTTTCTGGAAGTCAAAATAAAGCACAAGTCCCTACATATATTCAAAAAGGATTTTCAAAACAGCTTATACTTCGAGGACGGTACCAAATATAACAAAATGTTTTATACTGTTAGTTAACAGTGCACCAGAAAATATTATAATTATTTATTTAACCGTTTCAAATATCTAGAAAACCGTTGATTTTACAAATTGTAATTATATTTCTTACAGGTAACAGTTTGGATGTTTACGAAGAAATTACCCTACATCAGATTATCTTTACATGGCAGTACAAAGATTATATTTTAAATAAAATATCAGCAATGGAGTTATTGAATACCAACTCTATTTTGGAACACTGAGATGTGTAACTTAAAGGGGTCGTTGAGTTTGTCACCTCTTGGGATATTTGCTCCATTCGGAGCGATGTTCCCTTCCTGGGACAAACATCTATTTTGAACGATGTTCACTTCAAGGACGTAATTTCTTTCTAAGGCGTTGGTCTCTTCCTAGACCTAAACCCCCCTCTGGGCGATTGTGCCTTTCAGGACATAAAACCCTCTCTGGGCGTTGGTGCCTTTCAGGACATAAAACACTCTCTGGGCGATGGTGCCTTCCAGGACATAAAACCCTCTCTGGGCGATTGTGCGTTTCAGGACATAAACCCCTCTCTGGGTGATGGTACCTTTCAGGACATAAAACACTCTCTGGGCGATGGTGCCTTTCAGGACATAAAATCCTCTCTGGGCGATGGTGCCTTTCAGGACATAAAACACTCTCTGGGCGATGGTACCTTTCAGGACATAAAATCCTCTCTGGGCGATGGTACCTTTCAGGACATAAAACCCTCTCTGGGCGATGGTGCCTTTCAGGACATAAAACACTCTCTGGGCGATGGTGCCTTTCAGGACATAAAATCCTCTCTGGGCGATGGTGCCTTTCAGGACATAAAACACTCTCTGGGCGATGGTGCCTTTCAGGACATAAAACACTCTCTGGGCGATGGTGCCTTTCAGGACATAAAATCCTCTCTGGGCGATGGTGCCTTTCAGGACATAAAACACTCTCTGGGCGATTGTGCCTTTCAGGACATAAAACCCTCTCTGGGCGATGGTACCTTTCAGGACATAAAACACTCTCTGGGCGATTGTGCCTTTCAGGACATAAAACCCTCTCTGGGCGATGGTGCCTTTCAGGACATAAAACACTCTCTGGGCGATGGTGCCTTTCAGGACATAAAATCCTCTCTGGGTGATGGTGCCTTTCAGGACATAAAACCCTCTCTGGGCGATGGTGCCTTTCAGGACATAAAACACTCTCTGGGCGATGGTGCCTTTCAGGACATAAAACACTCTCTGGGCGATGGTGCCTTTCAGGACATAAAACACTCTCTGGGCGATTGTGCCTTTCAGGACATAAAATCCTCTATGGGCGATGGTACCTTTCAGGACATAAAACCCTCTCTGGGCGATGGTGCCTTTCAGGACATAAAACACTCTCTGGGCGATGGTGCCTTTCAGGACATAAAATCCTCTATGGGCGATGGTGCCTTTCAGGACATAAATTCCAACGGGGCGATGGTGCCTTTCAGGACATAAAATCCTCTCTGGGCGATGGTGCTTTTCAGGACATAAAACCCTCTCTGGGCGATGGTGCCTTTCAGGACATAAACCCCTCTATGGGCGATGGTGCTTTTCAGGAAATAAATTCCAACGGGGCGATGGTGCCTTTCAGGACATAAACCCCTCTCTGGGCGATGGTATCTTTCAGGACATAAACCCCTCTATGGGCGATGGTGCCTTTCAGGACATAAAACCCTCTCTGGGCGATGGTGCTTTTCATGCCATAAAACCCTCTCTGGGCGATGGTGCCTTTCAGGACATAAAACCCTATCTGGGCAATGGTGCGTTTCATTACATAAACCCCTCTCTGGGTGATGGTACCTTTCAGGACATAAACCCCTCTATGGACGATGGTGCCTTTCAGGACATAAACCCCTCTATGGGCGATGGTACCTTTCACGACATATAACCCTCTCTGGGCGATGGTACCTTTCAGGACATAAACCCCTCTCTGGGCGATGGTGCCTTTCAGGACATAAAACCCTATCTGGGCGATGGTGCGTTTCAGGACATAAACCCCTCTCTGGATGATGGTACCTTTCAGGACATAAACCCCTCTATGGGCGATGGTGCCTTTCAGGACATAAACCCCTCTATGGGCGATGGTGCCTTTCAGGACATAAACCCCTCTCTGGGCGATGGTATCTTTCAGGACATAAAACCCTCTCTGGACGATGGTACCTTTCAGGACATAAACCACTCTATGGGCGATGGTACCTTTCAGGACATAAAACCCTCTCTGGGCGTTGGTGCCTTTCATGACATAAAACCCTCTCTGTGCGATGGTGCCTTTCAGGACATAAAACCCTGTCTGGGCGATGGTGCCTTCCAGGACGTCAATTGTTTTAGTGGCGGTGGTCCTTTTCGCGACGTTAGCCCCTTTCAGCGAGAGAACCCCTTCGGAAAGGACGACTACTCTTTGACAAACTTTTAAAATGACATTTCACTTCACCCCCCGTGGTAACGTTGACACCACATACCATGAAATCTGTATTGACTCTTAATATTTGTGTAATTTGGTTTTGTATTGACCCATTGTATGTATGTCTATACAGGGTGATTTTTAAGTATGAAAACTGCTTTATACTGCATAACTGAGAGATACTTGAAGGCAGAAACAAAAATGCGGGTCTTCGTAGTTTAAAAATATATACTTTTTTTTTAGGGTTTACATTTTTATCCGCCATATTGAATCAAACTTTATTTTTTAAATAAGAAAATGGACACGTGATACATGATTTTCATGTAAATATTTACAAGATAAACGATGGTGCCTTCGCCTTCAAAGTTTCAATGTCGAAAAATCACATAAGCAATAAAACGGGGAAAATGCGCCCTTAACTTTTCTATTGTGTTTTTTCCCTGCAGAATACATCAAATAACGAACCAGAAAACAATTTTGAAACACTTCAACCTAATTTTACAGGGGAAATGAGTAGTTAATAAGCTGCATTGTTGTAACGTAATGCAAACAGCTGATTTAAACTAGGTCTACTTTCATAAACGGATATTACTTGATGTTAGCGCATTGTACATTTATTGTAGAATAGTATGCTTTCAAAATTTATTGTATTGGTAATGTATGATCGAAAACATTTATTTAAATTTTGTAATATTAAAGTGAACAATAACAGTTGACATTTCATTTGTAATTGTGTTCTTAGTTATTAATTTTAGTTTATTATTACTTTATTAGAACTGTTTAAAGTTCGCTACGAGAAAAAACACAAGTTTCGACCTCGCATTTTACCCCATTTATTGCTAGGGCGATTTTTCCGTCATTTCAAATTTGAATGCTTATAACTCAAAAACGAAGTCATTTATCGAAAAACTGATTTCACCATCGTTTTTAATGTTAAATTTTACATGAATATCATGTATCACATGTCCCCTTTCCTATTAAAAAAAAAAACAAAGTTTGATTCAAAATGGCTGATCCAAGATGGCGGACAAAATTTCAAAACTTAAAAGAAATATAATTTTTTAAACTACGTAAATCCGCATTTATTTCTGACTCCAAATATCTCTCAGTTATAAAACAGTTTCCAAAAATCACCCTCTATGTATTGCAACAGCAATTTTTAAATAGGAAGAAAAAACGTGATTGTAAAAGCTTTGAAATAGGATGTGTACTAACAATAATATGACGGAATTGCTGAAAAGCAGGAAAACCTTTTTGAAATGTGCATTTATGTATCAATTGAAACTATAATTAGAATGAGGGGGGGGGGAGAGCAGATTAGGTGCTTATTGTGTTTTCCAGTGGTCTGTGTTCTTTTTTAATTGTCTCTCTTTGCTTTCCCTAATTTTCTTTTCGATTATTTTTGTATTTGTTTCTACACAAGTCATTTATTTGACGCCACTGTTTCAGTCCCGTTTTAATTTCCAATTACATAGTTACGTAATTGTTGAGATTGGGCGAAAAACTTTATATCGAGTTTTTAAAGGGTTTTACATATTTTGAGCCCTTGGCATTTTTTAGTGTAATTTGTAAATAGATAATAGTGCCTTATGATATAAACAGGAAGGAAAACATTGCTTTATGCTGAAATAGTTGGAAACAGTCAATCGTTGCAATGACTTGTGATATCTTATAGCTGAACACTTCTGCAGATATAAAACTGCAGAACGCCGTGATGATCCATGTTACAGTGTAGGAAAATCAATTCCAAACACTTAAGATCCTACTTCTGTCAAATTTTAATTTTCTACACATTTATGCAACGGTAAAGTTTTGAAGAAAATTTGTAGATAACAGAAAATCATTACAACGATTGATTGTTCCAACTACTTGGGGGATTAAATGTTCATTATATTATTTGTCATTGTTTTTGTTTTTTGTTGATTTGATTTTATATTTTTGTATTTCACGTAAAAAGAGTTTCATTCCCCCCCCAAACAAATGCAGATGGCAGCACCAGATTACCAGCTTTGTTTTGTTTATTGAAATTAAATATCACAACCAACCCCCTCCACACACACCCAACCCTTTGTCTATGTATGCAGTTTTGTTAAAATGTTACTTGCCTTCTGTATAGGGTACTAACATGCATGAACCCTATACATCAATACACCAAGTACAACTGAAATTACGATTCGCCATAATGTAAATACAGGGTGTCAAGAAAGTAGGGTGACAACTTTAGAGCGAGTTTCTGGATATCAAAATAAAGAACAAGTCTTTACATATATCTGAAAATGGATTAGTTTTCCCTCTGTCTGTATTGTTGTTTCAAAACAGCATAACTCCAGGACGGGTTGATATATCGATAGAAAATCTTACAGGATGTTTTATACTGTTAGTAAACTGTGTACTAGAAAATCTTATAATTATTTATTTAACCGTTTCAAAATGGCGTTCATTAAACGTTTGTAATGTCAAATATCCCGACACCCTTTGATTTTACAAATTGTATTTATGGTAACTAACTATGACAGCTTGGATGTTTATGAACAACTTTGGCTCCGTCAGTTTATCTTTACATGTCTGTAAGGCTAGTTGCACACACACCGATTTTGGACGGCCGATTTTTTGCAGACCGTCCAAATTCCAATAGTGACTGGCACACACGCCGACCGCTGATCGGTGCCGGTAAAATGTATAGATCAATTGTGTCTTTGGGGGTACCTTCAGGGTGAGTACGAGATGGTATAGCTGTATCTACATCTTTTTATTAGATCCCTCTCTTTCATCTCCCCTATCAAGTTTCTCTTGACCAATTGTCCTTTTCCACCCTGGCGCAATTTGGGTATTCGAGGAGTCTTCATTTGATGTTATTGTCTTTTTTATTTTACAATGCGATAATGAATGGAAGATTATTCGCCATTAAACAATAAGGTCGTCCTTGTATTGTGCACCTTTTATTCTAACACACCAAAACACAAAGTTAGATCAAACAGATATAAAATGGATAAAAGCCAACCACTTCATCTTTTTAAAATGAGGGAATGGATAAAGTTGAAAATATTTTAAAGCGGTTGAGGGGGGTGTAATGAAAGCTCATTTTAAAAGTTTGCCTAAGAGAAGTCGCCTGCCCCGAAATGTTTTAACATCCCGGAAGGGTCGTAAATGATGCTAAGAGAAAGTCTGTCCCCAAGTATCTAGTGGATATAAGGTGTCAATAATGTGATCAACAAGTTGATGTAGCCATTGTGGTATCTACCCAGCCTTACCATACAATGTAATTCTCAAAGTTGGTTTCTTTTGTCTTGTAGAATATGTTAAATTGTATTAGTAGATCAAGGGGTCTTATCTATTAGGGTGTTACATAGGTTTACTGAAGCTTGAAATTTAGTTTATTTAGACTTTCTTGGCCTAGTGGACTTCGTAGATGTGATTAAAAAGTTGCCAGTCGTATCAGTGTCTCGACAACCTGGAGGTCCTTGATCTTGTAATGTAGAGAACCCAAGGACATCTGGGCACGTGATCTAGATAGTCCGGAAGCCAACTCCACCCTTAATATAGAGAGCCCTGAGACCATCCTGGTCCGTAATGTAGATACAGTACTCTCTAAGCCAACTGAGTCCGGATGTTGGCTGCCCGGAAGACAACTAGGCTCACGATATAGAGAGCCCGGATTTCATATGAGACCGTAATCTTGATAACCTGAAAGCCATCTGGGCACGTGATCTAGTTAGCCCTGAAGTCAACTGGGGCTACCGTGATATAGAGTACTTAGGCCTACCGAAGACAATGATCTAGAGGGTCCAACTGAACCCATAATCTAGAGAGCCCGAAAGCCAACTGGGCCTGAGATATAGAGAGCCTTATGCTTAATTAGCGCGTCCGATAGATATTGCGGAACAATCTGGGCCCATAATCTAGAGAGCCTGAAAGCCAACTGGGTCTGAGATATAGAGAGCCTTATGCTTAATTAGCGCGTCCGATATATATTGCGGAACAATCTGGGCCCATAATCTAGAGAGCCTGAAAGCCAACTGGGTCTGAGATATAGAGAGCCTTATGCTTAATTAGCGCGTCCGATAGATATTGCGGAACAATCTGGGCCCATAATCTAGAGAGCCTGAAAGCCAACTGGGTCTGAGATATAGAGAGCCTTATGCTTAATTAGCGCGTCCGATAGATATTGCGGAACAATCTGGGCCCATAATCTAGAGAGCCTGAAAGCCAACTGAGCTTGAGATATAGAGAGCCTTATGCTTAATTAGCGCGTCCGATAGATATTGCGGAACAATCTGGGCCCATAATCTAGAGAGCCTGAAAGCCAACTGGGTCTGAGATATAGAGAGCCTTATGCTTAATTAGCGCGTCCGATAGATATTGCGGAACAATCTGGGCCCATAATCTAGAGAGCCTGAAAGCCAACTGAGCCTGAGATATAGAGAGCCTTATGCTTAATTAGCGCGTCCGATAGATATTGCGGAACAATCTGGGCCCATAATCTAGAGAGCCTGAAAGCCAACTGGGTCTGAGATATAGAGAGCCTTATGCTTAATTAGCGCGTCCGATAGATATTGCGGAACAATCTGGGCCCATAATCTAGAGAGCCTGAAAGCCAACTGAGCCTGAGATGTAGAGAGCCTTATGCTTAATTAGCGCGTCCGATAGATATTGCGGAACAATCTGGGCCCATAATCTAGAGAGCATGAAAGCCAACTGGGTCTGAGATATAGAGAGCCTTATGCTTAAATAGCGCGTCTGATAGATATTGCGGAACAATCTGGGCCCATAATCTAGAGAGCCTGAAAGCCAACTGAGCCTGAGATGTAGAGAGCCTTATGCTTAATTAGCGCGTCCGATAGATATTGCGGAACAATCTGGGCCCATAATCTAGAGAGCATGAAAGCCAACTGGGTCTGAGATATAGAGAGCCTTATGCTTAATTAGCGCGTCCGATAGATATTGCGGAACAATCTGGGCCCATAATCTAGAGAGCCTGAAAGCCAACTGAGCCTGAGATGTAGAGAGCCTTATGCTTAATTAGCGCGTCCGATAGATATTGCGGAACAATCTGGGCCCATAATCTAGAGCGACCATATAACTTGGCCCGTTATCTAGAGGCCAAATGGGTGCGTGAGCTTCAGACACTGGATTCCAACTATACTATTACTAAACGGGTAATGCGGTTGAACGAAGGTTTGGCTCACTTTAACGCACGCGTCATCACACACAAGCGCGCAGAGTATTAGGGTTGGGCGGAACCTGCCGTGAGCCACCCGCAGGAGTTGCCCAATGTGCTTCACTTGATCAAACTTTCATTTATTTAATTTGATATTTGGAAATAAAATCTATAATATATTTCTATTCTACATATAATTACAAGAAATATGAGACCAAACAATGTATAATTAACTACAAAAAAGCCCAAAATCAAAAATGTTTGCTACAAAGTGAATGTCATACGAACTACACTACTAGCTCTTACCTATTCTGAGATCTTAACTGAATAAGTTAATGTTTGTGTAGACATAGTGATTCACACTTATGAGTCATCATAGAGTCACTCATTTTGTAGCAAACATTGTTGATTTTGGGCTATAACTCAGTAAATTATACGTTGTTTGGTCTCATATTTCTTGTAATTATGTGTAAAATAAAAATATATTATAAATTTTATTTTCAAATATCTAATAAAATAGATTAATGTCTTATAAAGTGAATAACAGTAGGTGACTCATAAGAGTGGCTTGGGGGTATGTCACCGGATTTCCTAATCCTCTGAGTTTGTGTGAGAGAAGCGACTCTTTCTTCAGCCGCATCCCCAGCTTGATGCTAGTATGGGACAGTAACCGATCCTGAAGTCTTTAGACCGCGTCCTAGAGAACCTTTAAGGCAACTGACCCCCCCGTGAGCTAACCTAACCTTTAATCCTGGATCCGCGACCTAAAGATCTCTTAATTTAACTGGACCCGATACCTGAAACGTCAGGCCAACGGGACATCAAATCTGGAAAGGTCACCTCATAAACGTTTATTTTAATTTTATTTTAAGACACTACTCTAGTTAAAGCATGCGTATTTATGTCTCAGTAAGAATGTTCAATATTATCAACGTCTGAGAAAAAATAAAAATGATTATTCCTTTGATTGAATTATCTTTTTTGTAAATTTTTTTTTAAAAAAAAAGCACAACGCTGAAATTGTATTTTCCTTTATGCATTCCTCGGATTAAACGTTAATGAATTTTATTCTAAACAAATTTTTTATAAAAAAATAATACGTACGATAATTTTTCTCCTTTCCATAATTTTATGATAATTTATCTTAACTAAATAGTTAGAGACAACTGCGCTCCACCCCCTCAAGTCAACCCCGCCCCAAAGCCCATGCTACACGATACTAACTAAACAGCAATGGAAATAAAAACGACGGTGATAGAAAACCTGCAAGCCGAAATCAATACAAAACAAATATCATTGTCCACATGAAAAAATATTCAAACATTTCCTAAAAAGATTGTACATCGGAACAAACTCACCCCTTTACTACCCCCAACCCCTCTCATATAACCGAACCCGCGGTCGACAAAATAAAGAGTAAAACAGATAGGTGGAGGGGAAAAAATACTATATCAGGGTGGAAAAAAGCCGAGGGGGTGGGAAGTGAATAAAAAATTGTTAGAATAGACATTGAATTATGTATTAGGGAGCCTTTATAGTCAGAGCGTTGGTCAGTATCGAACTGTAGGCTGATTATGTTGATTCTTTGTTTTTATCTTGTGTTTTGATAAACAGTGGGGGGGGGGAGATGTTGGATTATAGGATCTTAGAGGGGCAATACCATAGTTTGGACGAGGTGAAGTTTCATTCTTCGTTGTATTGGTAAAGCACCCTCCGAGAAAAATATATATGAATATATCAAGTTATGTACACAAATTTAGGTACTTTTCTTGAGCATTTCCTCTCTCTCTCTCTCTCTCTCTCTCTCTCTCTCTCTCTCTCTCTCTCTCTCTCTCTCTCTCTCTCTCTCTCTCTCTCTCTCTCTCTCTCTCTCTCTCTCTCTCTCTCTCCTCTCTCCCTCTCTCCCTCTCTCTCTCTCTCTCTC
>CAUPSG010000384.1:2500-5000 GCA_963513935.1 Aphrophora alni
CTGACTGACTGACTGACTGACTGACTGACTGACTGACTGACTGACTGACTGACTGACTGACTGACTGACTGACTGACTGACTGACTGACTGACTGACTGACTGACTGACTGACTGACTGACTGACTGACTGACTGACTGACTGACTGACTGACTGACTGACTGACTGACTGACTGACTGACTGACTGACTGACTGACTGACTGACTGACTGACTGACTGACTGACTGACTGACTGACTGACTGACTGACTGACTGACTGACTGACTGACTGACTGACTGACTGACTGACTGACTGACTGACTGACTGACTGACTGACTGACTGACTGACTGACTGACTGACTGACTGACTGACTGACTGACTGACTGACTGACTGACTGACTGACTGACTGACTGACTGACTGACTGACTGACTGACTGACTGACTGACTGACTGACTGACTGACTGACTGACTGACTGACTGACTGACTGACTGACTGACTGACTGACTGACTGACTGACTGACTGACTGACTGACTGACTGACTGACTGACTGACTGACTGACTGACTGACTGACTGACTGACTGACTGACTGACTGACTGACTGACTGACTGACTGACTGACTGACTGACTGACTGACTGACTGACTGACTGACTGACTGACTGACTGACTGACTGACTGACTGACTGACTGACTGACTGACTGACTGACTGACTGACTGACTGACTGACTGACTGACTGACTGACTGACTGACTGACTGACTGACTGACTGACTGACTGACTGACTGACTGACTGACTGACTGACTGACTGACTGACTGACTGACTGACTGACTGACTGACTGACTGACTGACTGACTGACTGACTGACTGACTGACTGACTGACTGACTGACTGACTGACTGACTGACTGACTGACTGACTGACTGACTGACTGACTGACTGACTGACTGACTGACTGACTGACTGACTGACTGACTGACTGACTGACTGACTGACTGACTGACTGACTGACTGACTGACTGACTGACTGACTGACTGACTGACTGACTGACTGACTGACTGACTGACTGACTGACTGACTGACTGACTGACTGACTGACTGACTGACTGACTGACTGACTGACTGACTGACTGACTGACTGACTGACTGACTGACTGACTGACTGACTGACTGACTGACTGACTGACTGACTGACTGACTGACTGACTGACTGACTGACTGACTGACTGACTGACTGACTGACTGACTGACTGACTGACTGACTGACTGACTGACTGACTGACTGACTGACTGACTGACTGACTGACTGACTGACTGACTGACTGACTGACTGACTGACTGACTGACTGACTGACTGACTGACTGACTGACTGACTGACTGACTGACTGACTGACTGACTGACTGACTGACTGACTGACTGACTGACTGACTGACTGACTGACTGACTGACTGACTGACTGACTGACTGACTGACTGACTGACTGACTGACTGACTGACTGACTGACTGACTGACTGACTGACTGACTGACTGACTGACTGACTGACTGACTGACTGACTGACTGACTGACTGACTGACTGACTGACTGACTGACTGACTGACTGACTGACTGACTGACTGACTGACTGACTGACTGACTGACTGACTGACTGACTGACTGACTGACTGACTGACTGACTGACTGACTGACTGACTGACTGACTGACTGACTGACTGACTGACTGACTGACTGACTGACTGACTGACTGACTGACTGACTGACTGACTGACTGACTGACTGACTGACTGACTGACTGACTGACTGACTGACTGACTGACTGACTGACTGACTGACTGACTGACTGACTGACTGACTGACTGACTGACTGACTGACTGACTGACTGACTGACTGACTGACTGACTGACTGACTGACTGACTGACTGACTGACTGACTGACTGACTGACTGACTGACTGACTGACTGACTGACTGACTGACTGACTGACTGACTGACTGACTGACTGACTGACTGACTGACTGACTGACTGACTGACTGACTGACTGACTGACTGACTGACTGACTGACTGACTGACTGACTGACTGACTGACTGACTGACTGACTGACTGACTGACTGACTGACTGACTGACTGACTGACTGACTGACTGACTGACTGACTGACTGACTGACTGACTGACTGACTGACTGACTGACTGACTGACTGACTGACTGACTGACTGACTGACTGACTGACTGACTGACTGACTGACTGACTGACTGACTGACTGACTGACTGACTGACTGACTGACTGACTGACTGACTGACTGACTGACTGACTGACTGACTGACTGACTGACTGACTGACTGACTGACTGACTGACTGACTGACTGACTGACTGACTGACTGACTGACTGACTGACTGACTGACTGACTGACTGACTGACTGACTGACTGACTGACTGACTGACTGACTGACTGACTGACTGACTGACTGACTGACTGACTGACTGACTGACTGACTGACTGACTGA
>CAUPSG010000385.1:0-54230 GCA_963513935.1 Aphrophora alni
ATGATATATGTGTATTTTCTTTTTTATTGGATTTCATAAAATAGAAATGCATAGTTTAAATTATATAGCATATTTTTGTTCTAAATTTCCGGTCTTTGTGACTACAATGTGGAACTGAACAGAAAGTACACGGCGTCACTTGTATCTTTATCAGATGAATGTAGTGTACCAAACTACACGTTTTCTGACATAATTAAACGCGGTTACGGAAAAGTCATATTACAGTATTATGGAATCATTGTCATTAAATCACCGTGTTTATAAATTTCATTATATCGCTGAAGAATTAACATTGTTAAAGTCTTAGTCATCATGAAACAAGTATCAATAAAACACTTGTGACATCTAAATCGTCAAAGTTTCTTGCGAACTGTGTTCTTCTGTATCAAAGTTTTAATACCTTCGTACTTCGCCTTTATCCTCTAAAGGATTCTCCCCCGCTTTGTGTAGTGGACTTATCGAAATTATATTATTCAATGCTTACTTTATTGTAACATGATACAAACTTTGTTTGCAAAACGTGATAAACTTTAAAGCGATTTAACTGGGAAGTATCTTTTTGTTGACATTTGTGTCTATGTCAAGCTTTTAATTTCTATATTCAATTTATGCTATTGCTTTGTCCGCTCTCCGTGTAAACAGGGCTTTGTGTGGATATCCATTTTATACTTCAACTTCACACAGAAGAACATAACTTGTATATTTAGTATGAAGCTCAGGATAGATATTAGATTATAGAATCTCTTTTTGGTTTTAACTTTTATAGCTAACTTGATAAACCTACGTACGTTTTGCTGAATTAAATCTATTTTTGTACAGATTAAATTAAGCAGGGCAAGACACCCACAAGTGAATATGTTACATGTCCATGTAACAAGCATGCAGGCAAGCATGTTGTATACATATAAAGATTAGAATTACCGTTATTAAGAACGAGGTTAGGGCTACTAAGTGTTTAAGAGGTTTAATTAATAAATTGTCATATATTATGTGTAATTCATAAGTCAAAAGTTGTTAATTTTAATATACTTAATTTTAAAACTAAATTTTGTAACTCTTAATATTTTGATAAATTTTTTGTCTTTTTTTTTAAATTCACTCAGTAACTAATTGTATAGGGGGGTTAATTCAAATAATGTGTAAAACTTTCTTTTTCTTGGGCGTATAATAATGTAAAATATATATAAATACTTTCAATTATTACCTTTCAGATAGTTCTACTTACTTATTAAATAAGTGAAATGTGCTAATCTATGTTACAAGTTTTTTGTGTAAATGGTTAATTTGATTTTGTCCAGAGTTAAATAAATTACAGGTCAATTAAAATTCTAATTCTTCTCATTCAAACATGTTACCAACCTGGTTCCAAAAATTAAACTTTTAAGGATCTCCTCTTGAAATTCTTTAAAAAAAATTAAAAAATTGCTAACAGTATATAAGAATGTGAGATAGCAGTTTGGTGTCATTAGAAGAATACAATACAAATGTTAGTTTGTCAAAGAGAGGAAGAAAGAGAATCAGAGATGACTAAAACTGGGATAAAAGTCGGCGCAAATATGATCGAACATTTCATAGTCAAAACGTAAGCCTACTATTGGTTGTAGAGATAACCTTGAACCTGTTTAGGTACTTCTTTATCAGAAGAAGCCATTAATATTTTTTTTCAATAAGATACATAAATTAAAATCTCAAGCAACATAAGATAATTTTTTGATGAAATATTTTGTTCTCGCCCTATAACAAGACGACCTAGAAAGGAAAATCCTAGGTGCCGTAGTGTTGCGGTATATTTCATTCGGAAAGTTAATATTCCAATTGAGTCTGCGCCAAAACATTTTGCTCTCTAACACAAGTTGGGCGAAAGAAGCTAAAAAATTTAATTAAATATTTTAGAGAGCACGGCGAGTGTAGCCAGGAAAACAGTGGTGGGGGAGAGGGTAATAGAATCAGTGAAAATGACCAAAAAAATTACCAAGTCAATAGTAACTTTTATTCCACCTTGAAATGTAGAAAAAACACTATGTAAGGAAGAAAAGTGTGAGAGGTTACTTTGCTTCCTGAACTCAGAGTAAAAAGGCTGTGGTGTATATGGAAAAAATAATCAAACTCTAATGGTCTGAAGGTGTGTTCATACATTAAATTCTTTAAATTATTCAATTTCCATTTCAATCTAGCCTTTGGTGATAAAAAAATAGATGTATCCTCATTTTGTGAGTAATGTAAACATACTGTTAAATCAGCATCTGATACCAAGATTAAACTTGGAACCATGACCAAACTAAAATTACACAAATTGCGTGCAAAAAATGTTTTTGATTTTGTAGGAAGCGAAGTTCCAGACATGGTTTGATATGCAACAAATCAGCCATTGCCGAAATTGTCTACTATTCACTACAATTTAGATGTTTAATTTGACTTTTGTTATTCATGGGCCTACCCGAGATAAGGAAAATGTGTATATTTACACGTGGACCGAAAACCAATCCCCTGTTATAAAGTTTGTTCTGCACTAATTAACTTCATTGAAGTTCTTGAAAACAAGTTTTAACAAAATCCTGACAAGCCAAGCAAACTGAGGTTGTTTTCGGATAAATGCTCTGGCGAGAAAAAAGAACCGAACTGTTATACGCAGTTTGATCAATAACAGTGAAAACCCATTCTTCTCTACTCTAGAACATTATTTTCCGATTCGTTGTCATGTAACCTGACCGAGTCTTTGGTCGGATGAAACAAGAGTTTCGAAAAAAAAAAAAAACATATTATTGAAAACCCATCATAATACTTGGAAATTTATAAAAAATACGGCAATGTAAAAATGTTGACTGGGATGTATTTTACTATAAGTTGTGTTCAACCAACATGTTAAAAATACATTTCCCCTCAAACTAAGAGAACAAAGAGTTTTTGTATTTTCAAAAGTAAGCCGACCCAAAAAGGTAGATTGCAAATCTAACGTATAATCGTTATTATTCTTGGTAAAATGTTTTAAAAAAAGGGAATGTAATCTTGTGGTTATCTACAAAAATATTTCGAAAGCTCAACCCAAAAATTGCACCAGCAAAGAAAAGCAGAAAGATTTTAGCAAACTCTTAAAATTCGTCAGTCATAACACAGAAATCACGAAGTTTTATGAAGAAGCATTGAAAGATCCATTTGGAGAGGGTGGTAATATTGAACGTTTTTATGACGAGCAAGAACCTTTTTTGTTAAAACCATCATTGATTTTGTACATAATAGCTGGTATTTTTTCAAATACCGTATAGACATATAGACATAATGTACTTTTTTCAAATACTGTTTTTTTTCTTCAAATATTGCAAATAATGTATTGTTTATTTGTTGTAATGTAATGTATAACGTTTCTTGACTGACAAATATTTGTATTCTAGACAAACTGAATTCTTTAAATAACTTAACTAAACCTTTTAAAGTTGTTTCTAAGAAGTGCTAAGTCAAATTACTTAGTGCCTTTTTGAAAAATATTTTCAAAATTAGATTTATATAATATATTAACAAATAACAAACTTAATATTTGCCTATGATTTTTAGAACAATTTAAACATGTTACTACATTTACCTACCTAGATTGTTTTTACCAAAAAAGTCCACTTTTGGGATTACATTTAGAGGATCTGTTTATATTATATTGTATGAAGGGGCATAGTAACTACCATGATAGCGCTTATCAACTAATTTTTCCTTGTAAATTAAAATTACAGCAATTGATCTCCATATATCATACTAACGTCCATAGATAAATACCGTTCGGTTGTAGTACTGTATGTTATCTGAAAAATACTGATAAATAACAACACATGCAATTCTATTCAAATGATGGAACATAAAAGTTTTGGAGGTAGTAATTTTTTATTCATAGTGTTTAAAAAGCATGTTTATTATATTGCATTGCCATATTTGTTATGGCCTGGAAATAATATATCAAACCCGCCAAACATTAATAATCTATTGACATAACCAAAGCCTCTGATAGAGACATGCTGTCAAGTGAGATAATCAATCATACATTGTCTAGGTTAAACGATTATGTAGCTAACAGTCATTATAAGGTCTACTGCGTTGACTTACTTACAGTAAGTAGACAAACTAACAAGAACTAAAATTAAATGTGTATGTAAATCTGTCTTTATATTCGATCCTGTTTTAGAGGGGTCTTTACAAAAACTGTAAAGACCATAAACTTTTCAAAAACTTACTCGTACATACCAAAACAAAATAATAAGATTTAAACTAATCGTCACCAAGAATTTAAGTTGAACAGTTTTCAGTAAAAAAAGTGAAAAGAACCATGAATTTCTGGAAAATGTTTAAATAGGGCTGAAAAGTACTTCACTTTTGTCATAAACGCGTCCAGATTGGTTTAAGTCATTTGACTAAAAATTTTAACGAAATCTGTACAGAATATTTTTAGAAATTACTTTCTTTAAAACAGCTAAGTGGACGATTTTTTTTTTGTTTTATCTTTTACAGAAAACTCATGAGAAAGATAACTTCTATGAGAATTGACGACCAATATGTTTTGTTTAGGCCTTTAGAGGCTACATTAGTAAAATGATAATTTTCTGTTTTATGGGAGTTTCTCTAAAATGTTTAGTAATCGAAAAAGTTAACGAAAATATTATGAAATAAAGCCTATACATGCTCACATACGAAATTTAAAGTCGGTTCACGCATTTATGCTACAGAGCACTTTTCAAAATCCACTTTTTGTACTCAAGCAACCTCAAAACGCATAATCTACAAAAACATTCACATCAATAACATCCATAACAATGATCTCTCTATGTAACTCGATATTTGTTGTTTAAGATTTGTATTTGATTTAAAATATCGCGATCAGTGACTCCATACTATAAACAGATATTTCTTTTAAAACATCATGATTTAAGATCTTATCATACTAAAGTGTTTCATTTATTTTGTATTATTTTTATTCTAAAATAATCAATTTATTTATTAATTATTTATACATTTACCTTAACGTCTAAAACTTCTTTAATTGTTAGTATTTTTAATAAGATTATTGATTTTTATTTTGTTTTTTATTTTAAATTGTGTTTTACAGCCGACGTTGGTTTACTTCAAATTGTATTTTAATTGAGCTTATTCATGTGTTCCTAAATTTTATTCAGAATTACTTTCTTTCCATTATATTTAGTAATAAATACTTTTCCTATACTATACTATATATATTCTATCAGAGTTTACGTGACGTGAGATATAAAATAATTACATGAAAATGTTACGAAATATGACAAAATACACCCACATACTAAATTTTATTTAAATCGGTCCACTCGTTTAGGCTTTAGAGTACTACTGTACATACGACTGATATAATTCAAAAAAAATCTTTTTTACACTCAGGTAACTCCAAAAGGTTTAACGCAAAAAATTCAACTTCCATTTGTTTCATTATAACATAATTTTCTCTTTACAACGTATACTTGAGGAGATATTTATATATCACAAATCCTTTTTAAAGTTAATTTATTGACCTTTTGACATAATTATGTTTAAGTAATTAAAATTAGAAGGTACAAATAATATTTAATACGTTTTTTCCCAAATAAATCAATATTATAAGCGTTGTTTTCAAGATGGTTATAATTCTATAACAAATCTATGTAGATATAAAATAAGAGCTATTGTTCTCGTCTGGTAGGTGAAACATCTCAAGGTCAAAGTAATGTATCGTTTAAAGAAGAAAGTATGCTTCAACATCCATAAATAATTGGAATATCACGAATAAAAACACAACATTCAATTATACTCTCAATTGTTACTGAATTTCAGCAACAAGTATTTGTCAAGCTCGCCGCTAAAAATCGTCCCAATCCAATTCCGGTTAGAATGACTTATTTGCCTGCATTTATTAAAAACTCAAATAGTCATGAGCCAAACTTCGACTACAGCTCGCAAAGTGCTGTACCTTTAATTTATAAAAAATTGGGTTACAGTCCGATATTTTTTTTAAAATTTACACTTTAAAGACAAAAGCGAAATGGTACGATAATATTCTTCTATCCTTGCCATGTTGAATAAATAACAAAATGTATGCAGCAACCAGGTAGTGAATGCTTCTTGCTTTTAATGTTACCGGAAATACTTTTGCATATTATTAAATTGTGTTCTGTTTGGTTTTGTATTCGCATTTATTCTATTTACTTTTAACTTTGAATGAAGTCTGAGAAATATCTTTTTGCAAAGCTATTAGTGAATTAAACTTTGTTTCAACTTGACTGTTTAAACATACAGCATGTAATATAATGCTTATCCAAGTCTATTCCATACTCATGTATAATCCTAGTGCTGCAAACACAGACCATGTTCTTGTAATTCATGTTTTTAATTTTTTATTAAAAGATATTACATACTCTAATATAACAAAATTAAAAAATTTAACGTTGAATTAAAGTTTTTAATTTAATTTTACTTTTATGTACTGTAATATATTTCCAACATTTTGTCAGCCTAATTAACTTTGAGTTTGTTTGTGCAGCTATGCTGGTCCAAGGATGGAACCTTCAAAAAAAAACCCAAAGACTTGTTAAGAACAATCGTCTTCTCGTCAACTATCAACCATTATGAATTATTCTTTAAAATTATGAGAGTGTATTTCAATTATTGTACAAAATTGATAAACTTAGTAATAGAATCTTAGGTAATAGTTCGAAATTCCATTTAACTTGGTAGACTCACTGAAATTTATATTTCAAAAGCGTGCTTTTTTATAATAATATTAACTAAAGTGTTTAGTACTTTGGAATATTTTAAGCTTTTACTCCCTTAGGGAGTCTTTGGAAAATTTATCAATAATTCAAATTGAAAAAAATACATTTAAACATTTAAATAAAAATATTTGTAATTTCTTTATTTAAAAGAAATTAAAGAAACGTCTTTCTCCAACAACTATATATATTAAACTGTACTTATGCAACTAAATTTATCCATGTGAAAACTTAAATTTAACTAACCATAATGTCATGTAAATATTTATATCTTAAGCAGATACCTATTATTATATACAAAAAAAAATCGTTCTAAATTTTCTTTTAAAATGTTTAGAATTGTCTTCAAATATCTAGTCTAATATCAAAAAATTTAATATATAATTCTTTTTGTAAAGAGGTTAATCCAATTGAAACTGTTATCACTACAGAAAATTAGCTTTTACATGTCTGGCTCTTTATCTCGCATAATAAAATGATCAATTTTTACTGTGGACCATTTTACTTTGACCAAAGCTTAATCAGTAACTAAAACAATTAGGCCTATTTCTTTTGAATACATATTTTAGTAATCTTGTTCTGTTGGTATACAAGGTACACAGTCTGGAATAATTTTATTCTAACATGCAGATCACCCCAATTAAGCCACGATTTGTGTACCTATGTTTGTCTACAGGATAGATTTTTAATAAAAGGTAAGAATTAGATTTAAATTATTTAACATTGTTATTTCGCTGTTGTTAAAATATTGTAAAATTTTGTATACGGCGGTCCAGAGGTGGGTTTCCATTCCGATTGTGTTCTCCTTATCAAGAAAGTAAGATAACCTATACAGTAACGTACGTAATAAGTAACTCTTTTACAAAACAATGATTAAATATAAAAATATTTAAAAAGCAGTTGCGGCAGTCGAATCAAGATTTCTTTTTTTCTTTGGGACTAAAACTCTCTCCATAATCATTGCCTTATTATAACAAAAAGAAGAAAAGATGATTAAATAAATATCCCTGTCCTTCGAATATATTAACGGCATACAATAAAAAATGTGTAGATCCAGTTAGTGAGACGTAGGTCTTGGTGTAAAAAAGAATGACCTTTACCCTGCATATACTCTAATAGCGTTAGGGTCAGAATAGTGCAAGAGTTATTCCGAGAGAACTTATAGGGAAAATGAAGAAAAGTGTATCCACCCTAAGTAAGATACATGAAAAGTGTGTAGATGCCGTGAGGAAACTTCGGGATTACCCCGCCCACACACGCTATCGTGATCCCGTGATTGAAAATGGATTGCGCTTTTTTATACAAAGTTATACTTTTGTAAGGAGTTAAATATAAAACCACCTATAGCAATAAAACCTGTAAAACGGTTGGAATTATTCTACATATCTTTTTACACCTTTTAATAAAATGTATATTGTCTCTGATTTGACGATAATATAAGGGAAAATATGAATTTAATTTTCGCTAGCAAAAAACTGTTTACTTTACTTTTGGGAGTAGGCTACTAAAACAACCTAAAACTTACACATTTTGTCAACATTCCTACAGACAAAAAAATTGCTGTCGTTGAACAATTTTAAAAAAGGTGGAAAATATAGAGAATAATCAGTATTCTCATATTTTAGAGTGGCAAAAAAATTGTTTAACTTGGCGCCGATTTAAAAGAGATTTTTAGTTACAATTAAAGTTCAAAACGTATACCAACTATGTAACTGAATATTCATGATATCGATCAACATTTAAAGAAAATATCTCTGAAATTCTGGTTCCTTAACATTTACAGAAAAACATTCTAATTACTTGGAAACTACTAATAAATTTTAATCGAAGAAAACTAAAACCTGACCAGTTATTTCATACTCATATAGACAATTAACCGCCTAAGAATCGGATTAGCGGTTCTTGAGTTATTAACAAACAAAGAACATAAGTTTTATTTTATACATTGATTTAAAAAGAAACAAAACTGTGAAATTTAGATTTACTTTGTTCCACCTTTCATTACGCAGGTTAGAACTGTGATAAAGACCTAGGATTACGGGTAATATTTGTAACTTTTCATTAGCGAAAAACTATTGAAAAATCTGAGTATTTTGTATTTTAGTTTTTCATTATAATTTTGATGACTTTGTGTCTTGAGTCGATTAAGACCACAGTTTCATATTGTGTAATATAATGAAACAGGTAATAGACTACCAATAGAGTACAAGAATATTTAGAACAAAGGAAACTAGAAACGGAAGCATGGAACCACAATCCTTCCATCTCTCTCTGACTGTGTGAGTAACATCTAGCCATTCCGGACTTACACATAGTACTTTGTAAAGTAATTTTTGGCGTCATCACTAGCCACAGTTGGCAATATTGAATTGTTACCAAAGTTGGTAATCATTATTAGTTTGGGAAAGTTTGACTGACAAAAGCGGTATTTTAATTGTTTTCAGTATACATTAAACTAGTAATAAGTTAATTAATGTAGTAATAACTATTGAAAACATTGAAAGTTACATTAATTTTAGTTTTGGAGATCAGCTATTTTCATTTTAAACCCAGTATTCAAAATCATAATATGAACTAGCTTTGTCCATAGCGTTGAAATCGGTCTTTGGATTTCAGTATGCAATATACATTTTGCATTATTTAGTGTGTGAAGCATAATTTAACTTATTATAAAATAGATCATTTTAACTTTCTAGGTAATTGATAAATTAGAGGGTAATTTAGTGAATTAAATATTTCTGTGTTGTTCAAAGGCGAACACCCTGTTGTTGATTGCTTTTCTCGTTCTTTAATGGTAAAAACCCTCTCAGTCATCATCCTCTAATTATAAAAGGAAGACAAATCAAAAACCACTGACACTCAAATAGTCTAATAGTGTCAGGGTCGGAAGAGAAAAAGATTTAGTCAAAAAATACCTGATACATTTTCAATTGCAATCAATATGACACAAAAGACGTATTTTTATCACTGGTATCTGAAATAATATTTTTTTCAATGATCAAAATGTTCCTTCTTGTTTAAAGGTGAACAATCTATCGGTCATCACCTTAACAAAAAGATCCCTAGCTCACAAATACTCTAACAGTAAAAAGGTCGGTAGAGAACAAGAGTTGGTTAAGAAATATGAAAGAGAGGGATCTAACCCAAGACTACAAGAAAAAAGTTTAGATCTAGATAGGTCCTACAGGATTGCCAATCCCATGAGTCAATGAGGAAGCATAACTTTTAAGCTTCAAAAAATGTTTATAATTAATTGTAAATAAATGTTATTTGTGTCCCTACTTCGTTACCAATAAAGCCTGTTTTCTTTAAAACGACCAAAATATACCAAAATCATATACAAATTTTTAGTATAGATTAAACATTTGGATCGGAAAATTCGGATAGTAGTATAGAATGAACGGAACTGTATCTAAGCCTTTTTTCTACGTAGTCTTGGGTTAGAAACCTCTCTTTCATCTTTCCTGCCAGGTCTCTCTTTAACCAACTCTTGTTCAATTCCTACGTATTAGCGTATTCGAGGACAAGAGGTCTAACGCAGAAGCTTTCAGCTTTAATGAAAAAGGAGAAAACAAATATAATAAAATGCTTAAAATGTGAATTTTCTACTTTTCGACAACAAAAACTGAATAGGTATAACTCGGAATCTATTCCATTAATTTCAAAATCATTTTCATTTCCAATTACCTTCAAATCATATAATATTGGTCACTGAAAACTCATTTTTTGTTCATAAATATTTTTAACAAATACGTATAATATGTTGAGAATTTGGTTTTGGTATTACACTTGCAAACAAATGTTATTATAACTAGCGAACTACTGAACTAATTATAATAAAACACAGATTAAAATCAAACACGATAACATACTTGCAATAACTGAAAACGAATTGAAATCGGATCAGCTGTTCTCGAGTTATAAGCTTAGGAAAAACTTACGATTTTGACAAAAACTAGTCATTACATATTTACCCTTTCCATCACCACACCTAATAATTATGATTTAGACTGTAATCATTTGAATTGTGTATTTATTGACAATTTTATTTCATCGGCGTGTTTGTGCTCTAGTTGTTTTACTAAATCCTTTAATATGTTTCCATAATATAATCTTCTCGTAGCTATCCATTAGTCATTGTTAAAAGAAGGCACCAATTTCCGGAAATTGTAAAACCTATTAAACCTGCATCAACGATTATTACTCTATCGTTCCCTCTCAATACTCGTGAACTAAGTGAAACAATATTAATTGCAGTTATGTGAGTTGCATAGTTCCAAGGTGCAACAATCACTTAAGTTATTCTCAAAATATTAATATAAATAAGTTTTCAGCTGAAAAAATATTTCGGAAAACAATGGATAGGTCTGTCTTAGTTATTATAAAAAGCGTTAGAATTAGAAAAAAAACTATTACCAGTTATTCTACGTGTCGTTAATTTAACAGCAGCAGCTTCGACCAGAAACTTAAGAAAAATAAAATTCACCCCCCCCCCCGTTTTTCCTTTATACTAGAAATGGCGTAGAATAATTTTATCTCTAAACAATACAAATGCACGTAATTTTGACATTTAATTTCAAAGTTGCACTAAATAAATACAAAAAACAAAGGCAAAAATTGCTGTTTTATATTTACTTACATATAGGGAAAAGGTTATATGATGGGACAAAAACAGTGAGTCTGTCGTCTAAATGGAGTTAGTTTTTTTTGTCCACCAACCTCAACAGCCCAGATGTGTGAACGATTTTAATTAAACTTCATCTGTTGTAGTGTTTCTAGAGATTTCAAAACTTTTGTTACTTACAATTTGGGAATAGCCACTTTAAATTACTTTTTTTAATTGTAGCCTGTAAGGTCTCAAACATAACTGTTTTCCATTTCTTTAAAGTTGCCGGTCACAGATTTGGGCTGTGGAACATGTGACAGACGACACATTATTCCGGAAACTAGATTTTTGTACTCAAAACTGATATATAACTAAATCGACAAATATTTTTTGACCCATCACATAAGATTTGATTGGCACTGCAACTATATTCTCAGTATTATACGAGTAGGAGTGTATAATCAAATTCACATTGCCTTATAGAAGTGAAGTCATTAGTATCTGGGACATTAAACGCAAACATTTAGGACACCCTAATGGAGTTCTGATGCGGAAACAACCCTAGGACATGATTTATTGCTAATATAAAAAGTTCCATTTCAACTATATTCCTGTCAAGTTATGAAAATGATTGTTAAATCGGTTACTGTGACTACGATCACCAGTAATATTTATTGACATTTTTACTGTCTAACATAAACGAGGTTGTGTTGAGTTAATAAATCAATTTCTTTTTTTACGGATACGTTACGAGTTCAAAGAATTTGTTTTTGGAAAGATTGTCGTATGTTGTAAGGGCAGCAGTATGCAAACACAATCAAATGTTGTATGTTGGTAAATTTTGATCATATCTTAGGACTTTTTCATTTTTATTCGACAACTCAAAATTTGAGGGTAGGGTACCATAAAGAGAAAAACACAATAGTTTTTCTCAAAATTGATTGTAACGATTATCATCTAATTTTTGTTATAGTGTAATATTTTATAATACAGACAACGTATTTGTCGCCATCTGTCCAAATATTCCGATTCATTATTTATCGATAAAGAAAACTCTATATGGCTGATGAAATGTGAAGATTAATTATACAAACCTGTTTGCAAAGCAACAAACATAAAAATATTACAGTTGAGGAATAATTGGCATAAATCAACTTGACCTATGTTTTTAAAAACTCAATTTAAATTAAAATACGATTTATGCTGTGCATGTATTTAAGCTACGAACGAAAAACGTGTATGCGTTATTTAAATACATAAACATTATTCCCAGGGTTCATTTCCGCTTTACGATTAACAACTTCCGAACTGACATTTGTAATATCATTAGCCTGACGATGTACAATATGGTAATACTAGAGCTTCCAGACATTTCCTGGTCTTACAGTGCTGGAATAAAATTATTTATATATCAAAACTGAATAACTTCCGTAACCATTTCAGTGAGTTTTAATAAAAAAACTAAGAAGGGGGAATCTGTTAGAGATGGGGGATAATTCATTCAAGCCCAAATAACTAGATTTAAAACATTATAATAATAAAATGTAAATTTAAAAAGGAATTAAAAAATATAAACTCTAAAATCTAATAAACTAAAAATAAAACTTTTAAAGGAACAAGTATTTAAAAATTAATTAATTGTGTACGTTTAAGGGAAACTAAAAGTAAAAGTACAAAGTGCAAATTGAACGAACGCAATGTTTACAAATAGGAAATGTGGGTTAATAAAAGTGCCCTCATTATGTATAGTTTTGTGTAGTGTGGAATTACTGGAGAAAAATATTTCTTAAGTAAGTAAAAGATATTTTAGGATAAATGTAAGGTGTAATTCAAAAGGGAATACAAAACATAGTAATTTTTTTTTCAGAGTTTTCAAATGTTTTGAAATATGTTTTAAAGGAGTAGCTATTATTGATTCTTAATATCTGGTCCAGGTTGGATCCTTGTGATATCTGAGACTAAAGAATATTATGAGGGTTTTATAATTGTTTCTTTCACAATAAAATTTGTAAAATTATATTAAAACATAAAATTTATAAAACTACACATAAATAAAATTAAATAATAATTTTCTTAATTTATTTATATAATTTTGACATCTGTGTGTACGTGCATGAGTGTTATAATAAATTTTAAAGTAATGAAAGATGTACAGAATAAATTATAAAACATAAATTTATCTCTGTATTTACACTATAATTCATTTGGCAATACCTAAAGAACAATCAAGCAAAACAGTTTTTTTTTTTTTTTTTTTTTTTCATATTTTAAAGTGTATTAAGTGATATTAAATCTTTAAAGCTTTACATAATCTATAAAGTCTTGCAATGCTTATGAATAGTTTTGAATGTTTTTATTTGGGAATAGGAATGGCTGTGTGAGAAAGTTTGTGCAAAGTTTTTGTTCCGTTCTTTCATTTTACTATCTATGAATATATTTTGTTTACATGTATTTTTCATTTTTTACAAATGGTACATAAAAAAAAAGTTAAAAGCTCGTAAAAGATTCGTTTTTTCTTTATACTAACCAAATCACTGAATTTAATAACAACATATATATTTTTTTTCCACAGAATACAAACCACAAATATTCATAATAATCATACAACATGAGTATTATTACAACATTAATATTTATCCAATGAACTTAAAAAAAGCTTTTGAAACAATGTTAACATGTCAAAATTTAAATTGTATACATAAAGTAAAAAAACTCTGCGGAAAACATACCACACACAGAAGAGCAATAAAACACGTGTGCGGGAGCTATCTTAAATATTAATTAAATCCCATTCATACCAACATACACACAAACAGACAGACAGATTGTGATTATATCTACAAAATACATTTACTTTAAATTAAAATACATTTCAATTCAATTGGCCTATACAATTCATTTATACATTAAATTAAGTTCAATCAAACATAAATACATTCACATTACTAAAATATAATATTATACACTTTATTGTTATTCACTCAGAACAGTCATTGAACCTTAACAGGTATATGGTCACTACACCTTAATGTTTATTTTCCTTTCTAGTTGACGGCAACTTTTTTTAAACTATAATTTAGAAAATTACTTTGAAAAAAAAATCCATTAGGAATGTTAGGTTAGGTTATGGTAGGTTAGGTTAGGGTGTAAATAGGTTCTCTAATGGATTAGAAATGTCATACTATACAATCAATAGCAGTAGTAAACGGATTTCTAAAGAGTGTTGTTTGCAAGGTTATCTTTAGTACAAGTTGAGTAAATAAATTGTTAAGTTTAGAAAATTAATGCCTTACAACATGAAGATAGAGGGACGAAACCTTCACCAAATTCTTTTGATTATTTTAAATCAGTAAAAATTAAAGCATGTTTACATATTACAAAGTTAAGAAATATCACGTATTGTGTTATTTTTGAACACCCTGTCTGAGTAAACTTTTATATCATCCTGTAGATAGCTTAAGTCCAAGACCTATTAATGCATTCTCAACGCACAACATATCAATAGAGTTCCCTACAAAGTTGCTATGTACAGTCCTACTCCTAGCTAATCATCGGCTGCGATGGCTCTGGTACAAATGTCGCAACAGTATGAATTCCGTTCAAAATTGGCTGCAGTAATTTTTTTCTAAACATGCAGGGTTGCAACCCTTAAATCAGAGATCTGTATTCTTTTCCGCCGCTATATCCAAGCCAAGCCTGATGGTCAAATTTTGCGAGCTCTGATTGTTAACCTCCTTAGAGGGTACGTTTAGAACCCAAGTCGAGATAGAAGGTAGAAAGGGAAAATAATAAGGTGCGTTTACACGTTTTCATGCTCGCTATTAAAATTAATGTGTAAAACTCGCTAGCTTAATGTTGGAAGTTTCTCTCGTATATGGGTGCATGCATTTGTGTTTGAACTTAATATGGTGACTGTGAATAAAAGTGAACATTTCGTATCGTCGGTTCGTACCAAACAACTCCTCTGCATCTTCACTAGGTTCAACCGCACAAATAATAAATCACACTTATTGGTTCTAATACATAGATTTTAATGTTCATATATTACACAGCCTATTTCCATGTGATTAAATCAAGTTGTTGATTACTGTTAATTAACTGGTTCTCCATTATTATCAAATTCTAAATTCCATCATTAGTATTATTGGAACCAGACATTGATAAGTATTTAAAAAACTTTGAGCTTCTGTTGAGCCAAAAATATGCGGCTGGTTCTATTTATTATTATTATTTTAATCAAATTTTAGATCGACTAAAAATATTAATCTCTTTCTTTTAAACTATTTATAAATAACCCGTTCATTTGGCCATTTCAACCAACGTATATTTTGACTATATCTGATGAATTTCCTTATTTTCACAGAGATGGAGACGCATGTCATGCTTTGTGACATATTTTACTATTTCCTGTTACACAATGTTGATCTGTAGGTTACGGAGGTGCCATGGTAAGCGTTTTGTTCTAATAAATCTGGATAGATCTTATTAATTAGATCTAGAACTTGTTGTTATTTCAAATTAATCTTAACAATGACTTTTAAATTGTATTAAGTTGGAACTTTTTATGCGTTCCATAAATTTTTTAATTTATCGTAAAATATTTGAAAGAATTAAATTAAATTTTGAATTTCATTCCGTTGGAATTATATAATTTACACACATTATTTTCTTATGAAATTATTTTTATTGGTTATTTAAATTTCATAAGTATCTTATACTAAGATCATTTTAAAACCTATCAACAACGACTACAAAAAAAATAGCTTTGCGTACAAATAAATTAACACACTTTGGTTTATACCAGAAGTCACGCCTTTCGATAACAAAAAACGGGAACGCTTCTAAACTGCAAATTAGTAGACAAGGAAACTTTGTGGCAAGTTTAATTTGTGAAGTTGCGTCTTGTTGGATTTTAATTGTGTTTTTTGTTGTTGATTTTTTTTATAGTAATTAAATCAGACTGGAGTAATATAATTTTTAAAGTTTAAAGCAAAAACATTGCACAAACTTTCTTAGTCACCCATTTCCAAAACAAAATAAACACGAATTAAAAACTAATCATCTCCAAAAATGTCGGGTTAATCAAAATATTAAAATTAAACTTTAACGCCTTCTTTGATATAATATTTATAAATGTAAAGAAATGTCTAAACTCGTTTCACTCTTGTTATAAATACCTTCTCACTATAAGCCGTATTTGATTAAAAAGAAGTTTTAATGACGATGGTCAGGGTTCATTTTTGTTTTTGCTAAACCGAATATTATATATTTTTTATTTTGCCTATGGCTTGATGTTATTAATCTTCGTATTTCAATAAAATTTTAATTGAAACGATTGGGGGGGGGGAGGGGTAGTTAGGGTTATTTACCGATTACTCGCGAACCGTATTTTGGGAAGTAATACATTTTCTTTAGATCCATAAAGGCATTTATTTTTTTAAAATAACAAGGGAATTTTCCATAGGATGCCTAATTTTTACTGTAAATCTAGGTGTAGGGAAATAATACAAAACTATTTTGTTCAAATATTTCAATGTATTGTTTAAAAGACAAAAACCCTCATTCAGCATCGCCTTATAAAAAAATATATAGAATTGCAAATAATTACCTATAGCTCTCGAATAGCGTCAGAAAAAACAATATTTGGTCAAGAGAGACTTGATAGGAATTTAACCAAAGACTACATTAATAAGGGTGTAGCTAGACTACCTTGTGATTTCTTAAACGGCACTCACTGTAAGTGAACCCCTGAGGAAGTTTAACTTTATTAAAACAAAAAAAAATTTGCAAGTTTTCATAAAACAATGTCGGAAAAAATCACACTTAATAAACTTTGGGATATGCTGTAGATTTTTCCTTAATTTTAGCTCACTTTATATATACATAGTCAAAAAAAAAATATAAATTTGAAGTACTAAGCAGTTCTGATATTTTTTTAATATTATTATTATTTCGTACGTATTTTCTTTTATTTAAGCTCAGTTACGGACACCCAAACTATTTCTGAGCACATAAGAATGTCCACTTCCTTTAATCGCTCTCTAATTAATTGTCCTCTCTTGGTTCATATCCAATATAAAACACTACATTACGGAGGTGAAGAGGCCACAAAACCAGAATAATTATCACTCCTTCATTTACAAGCAATTAAATAAACGTGATCCATTACTTCAAATAGATTTTTAAATTTATATATTTAAACCTATAACACAAATCCGTCCTCTCAAGATGTAAATAGCTTCCTTTGAAAAGCTAGAAAGTTGAACAATTCCTATTTTTGAGTTCGTGTTATAATAAAAAATAAAAATATTTTAATGAACTTCAAAAATAACAATGATTTTTTTTTAAATCTTAATTTGCTACATCAAAATACATGATGTTTTCACAACTTTAAAAGTGTGAAGACATTTATACAGACAACTAAAATAATTAATTTACATTTCCTTTTAAACCAGAAAATATCAACGCTTGACTCACGTTGTACCGTACTACCTAGTCACCAAAATTGGCAGCACTGGTAATACTTCAAGACTAACTGGTACTGAACTTACGCGCTTTGCATTTTAGTTTCACGAAACGAACTCCGCGAATACTGTTCATAGTGATTTTGAACGAAGCAAGTCTATAACTTAGCCTTGGCAATACCGTTAGGTTAAGAGTGTTTGTTCTGTACTTTATAACAAATCACCAGATCGTCTCCACTTCCTGACGCTGCTGATGAAAAATGACGGGCAAAACTCTGCTTGTATCTCTACGACATGACAAATAACCAGATCGTCTTGACATGCTGACGCTCCAGTAGACAATGTCGGGCAAAACTCTGCTTGTATCTCTACGACATGACAAATCACCAGGTCGTCTTGACAACCTGACGCTCCAGTAGACAATGTCGGGCAAAACTCTCCTTGTATCCCTACGACATGACAAATAACCAGGTCGTCTTGACATGTTGACGCTCCAGTAGACAATGTCGGGAAAAACTCTCTTTGTATCCATACGACATAACAAATAACCAGGTCATCTTGACATGCTGACGCTCCAGTAGACAATGTCGGGAAAAACTCTCTTTGTATCCATAAGACATGACAAATAACCAGGTCGTCTTGACATCCTGACGCTCCAGTAGACAATGTCGGGTAAAACTCTGCTTGTATCTCTACGACATGACAAATAACCAGGTCGTCTTGACATGTTGACGCTCCAGTAGACAATGTCGGGTAAAACTCTGCTTGTATCTCTACGACATGACAAATAACAAGGTCGTCTTGACATGTTGACGCTCTAGTAGACAATGTCGGGTAAAACTCTGCTTGTATCTCTACGACATGACAAATAACCAGGTCGTCTTGACATCCTGACGCTCCAGTAGACAATGTTGGGCACAACTTTACTTGTACCCCTATGAAATTAACGCGTAACATGACTGGTAAGACTAGCATACTACACACAACTATTTGACACAGACTATAACAACGTTTGCATTTTAACCCATACAAACTTTCTAACACAAATTAATGATGCAGATGAAGCTGCATATCAGGAATTCTGTGGAAGAGAAACCACGAGATCCACGCTTACAAAGTAATTTTCAACGATGAATCATCATTTTGCATTAGTGGTAATGTGAGTTCCGACCACTGGAGAATCTGGATAAGCAAAAATCAGTATCTATCTTTGAAGCATGTTCGGGAGAGTCCAAAAGTGAATTTTGTTTTTAATTCAGAGAATTTAAAGTGTATGGCCCATTTTTTTCGAGATAATTACAAATAACATCATATATCTGGACATTCCACAGTTAGTCTTAGATGACAGAGCTCCACCTTACTTTCGCACAGAAATACGAGAATTCCTGGATAGGCTATGCTCAGGTCGATGGATTAGTCTTGAAGGGTCAAATCGGTTGGCCATCACCAGAGCTGAGCTCGGTCCCTTAACAAGATACATATACAGAGTCCTGGCATCTTCGATGTTGCATTTCCTGTCCCATCGTTTGACTCCTATCACATCTGCTGAACAGCTGATACCACATATTTATACGTGTTCTACAAAAGAGTCCGCTGTTTCTTTTTTTACTCGATGTTCTGGCCTCCATCTTACCTGTTATTTTATTTATTTTTTTCTCGTTTTACACCTATTGGTCATCATCACCTTATAAAAAAAAGGAAAGTTCACAAGTTAAAAACCCCTCGCCCTCGAATACTGTAATAGGGCAGGGTGGAGAAAGAACAGGAGTTAGTAAAGAGAGACCTGATATGAAAAATGAAAGAGAGTAATCTAACCCAAGACCACGCGAAAAAAAGGTGTAGAACAAGCTATGTTATCTCGGGATTTCCACTCCGTACTCACTATTGGTGAGCCAATGAGGGTTTTTTTCTTTGTAATACAAAAAGTCTTTTCTTTCAAATTATACAAAATCAAGAAGCTGAATACTGAATACTCAAATTATAATACTGTATTACCAACTGTAGCTAATGATGACGTCACCGGATTAGTTTACAAAGCATTCGTCATGCCCTTTGTCATTAGACCAGGACCTGCCTAATGAGGGACTAAACAAAGTAAATCTATAACTGATGATGACAATTATATCTCTCAAACACAAAGCAATTGCATAACGTTATTAACAAAGAACCATTAGAACTTAAAGGATAGGTTATATAGAGAGATAGACACGAGAGGGTTAGTCGAAAACATTTAAACCGTTAACAAAATCAGAATTAATAACAAATAAAAAGTTCAACTTAACTGAATACTGAAGTGCAAAAACTATGTCAGTGAAAGAATCAAGAGAACTTGTTTGTAAAGCAGAATGGTGGGGGCAAATCTTCATTAAACTAAATGTTTTTACAGCATGAGTTTTTCTTTGTTGATTAAATAAGAAAAAATTCTCGGTCATCATCACCTTATAAAAAAACGATAAAAGACGATAAAATAACGACTCTAACAGTAGAGGTCCCGGCAGTTGAGAACAAAAATGGTGGGGGTACCCCCACCCCTCCCCCCCCCTTGCCCCTCCCCCTTTGCCCCTCCACCTTGGCCCCTCCCCCTTTGCCCCTCCCCCTGACCCCTCCCCTGCCCCTCCCCTGTAGGCCCCTTCCCTTCCCCCATTGGTCCCCCCACCCCTCCCCCTGCCCCTCCCCTGTAGGCCCCTCCCCTTTAGGCCCCTTCCCTTCCCCCATTGGTCCCCCACCTCCTCCCACCCTTCCCCTTGCCCCTCCCCTGTAGGCCCCTTCCCTTCCCCCATTGGTCCCCCCCCCCACCAGTGACGTATTGTTGTCGAGACACTCACACACACACATGACGTCATACACACATGACGTCATACACTTAACTTTTTTAATACCGGTGGGATTCGAACCTGTGAAGTTAGGATTTGAAGGCGGACACGCTACCGACTGAGCTATCGTGCATAGTATTACAAGTCGGATATTTAACGCGGTATATAAGCCGCCATGTTGTAACCGCAATAATGTGTTATATATATAATGTGTTAAGATAGTTAACCTAACCTATAAGTGTCCTACTTTTGCCCATCCACAGCCTATCAGCTGTTACAATAATGTGTTATATATATATATAATGTGTTAAGATAGTTAACCTAACCTATAAGTGTCCTACCTTTGCCCATCCACAGCCTATCAGCTGTTACCATAATGTGTTATATATATAATGTGTTATATATTTATATAATATGTTAAGATAGTTAACCTAACCTATTAGAGTTTCCTACTTTTGCCCACCACGACCTAGGTACATTTAATGTGTTAAACGTAGTTCCCTCCGTTGTCTACCAGGGTGTAGCACATGTGTTTATGTATCGTGTTAAAATATTGTTAACCTATGCTTACCACAGCCCACACGGGTGTTAGTCTGGCCACTATTTAACCGAACCGAAATTACCAACCGATTTACCAACCGACCGATTTACCAACCGAAACCAACCGATTTACCAACCAAAATATACTTTTACCAACCGAAATATACTTTTAGCAACCGATTTTCCAACCGAAATACACTTTTAGCAACCCAAACATCCAACCGATATACCTCGACCCGCGGACTTTGCTCCCCCCTGCGGGAACCCCCCACCGGCTGCGGGAACCCCCCACCGGCTGCGGGAACCCCCCACTGGCTGCGGGAACCCCCCACCACCACCTCCCAGCGTGTGTGGAAGTGACAGCATATCGGTCTCAGGCCAAATCCCTCTACTCCCCTCCAACAATACTCATATAGGTAAGAAAGGGGGGTCGCTTTCGACTACCTCGTTTCGGCTACCATTCCAAGGTGTGTAGGTCAGGTTCTGACAGGTCTAGCCGGATTGTACAACAGTGCGTAACAGTGCGCATGCGTACTACTCGCTGAAAGGAGAGTGTCCACAGGTTACTCCATCTACACTACCAGAGTGTAGCACCGGTCAAACAAGTTAAAACAAGGTGACTCACACGGTTAGAGTTACTTGACAAGAACTATGGAGCCAATTTACATTGTTTCCTCGCAAAGTAGGGTGACGAAAAAATTTCGTACTCTAAGGACTAAAATTCAGTTTAAATTTCATCCACCACCCGAGAATGTCACGGAAATTGATTGGATAAAAAGAGGCTTTGAATGTTTGGTGGACAAAATGAAAAATGGAACAGCTGATGGTGATCTGTTGGGCTTTACTTTTACTAGTCTCAATTTTAAAACAAAGACGCCTGGATACGTTGCTTTTCGTAAAGCTTCCGAAATCTCTGTCGATCTCTTATGGACAATTTTTGGCGGACTAATCCAAAGCAACGGTGAGGCGGGAACAAGCAGCGATAATTTCGAGATTACCTGCACCAGAGTATCCCCACGAAATAAATAGTGCCACCAATCTGTAAACACACTCATTTACCTAATGGATGTAAGGCGAGCCATTGCGGCGGAGCTCCACAAGCCCGCTCGAAGAAATTTCAAAACACGTAGTGTGACACTGAAAGGAGTTAACGACCTTTATCAAGCCGATCTAGTGGAAATGATTCCATATGCTAAGGAAAACCGAGGCTACAAATATATACTGACAATGATAAATTGTCTGACAAAATTTGCGTTTGCAGAACCGCTAAAGACAAAGTCGGCTCTAGACGTATCTACAGCGTTAGAACCGATACTGAAAAAACATCCTATGAATAACTTTCAGACCGATCAGGGGAAGGAGTTTTTCAATATGCACGTAAAGAGATTAATGAAAAAATACAATATAAATCACTACGCCACTTTTTCAGACAAGAAAGCGTCTATGGTGGAGCGTCTGAACCGTACTTTGAAAAATATAATGTGGCGTGAATTTACGGCACGCGGTAGTTACGAGTGGGTGGAGCTGTTGAAAAACGTAGTAAAGACCTACAATAACACTGTGCACAGTACTATAGGCATGAAACCCGCTCAAGTGTTGAAAAAGCACGAGAAAATGTTACTGGACAAAACAGCACGCAAGAGTACAAAAGCACTGGTGCGATTTAAAGTGGACGACAAAGTTAGAATATCGAAATTTAAAAAGACTTTTGCCAAAGGATATCTACCCAACTGGACAAACGAAGTGTTTACCGTGTACGCCGTTGTACCGACCAATCCTGTAACGTACATTCTACAAGACTCGAAAGGTGACATTCTAAAAGGGGGATTCTATGCCGAGGAATTAAGCAGGTCAAAGATCGGCAACGTATATCTTGTTGAAAAAGTATTACGCAAAAAGGGTAACAAAGTACTGGTGCGGTGGTTAGGGTTTGACAAGGAACACGACAGTTGGATTGATAAAACCAAGCTTGTTGTTTAGGTATTTAATAGGATAGCACTGTTAGTTTTCCACAGTATTTAGACAATCGTTGCGTAATGCGTTTAAAAAACACAGCGGATAAACTACGTGTAAGAAACTTTGACGTTGTTGCAGGAGGCGGCGGGTCAACAATGCACCGTCACAGTTCTTTATTACCAAACACAGTTCGATCTATAGTGTGCGGCCCATCAAACAGTGGCAAGACTAATGTGCTATTTAATCTGCTCTTCAATCCGAATGGCCTGAAATTTGCCAACGTCTATGTATTTTCTAAATCACTCCAGCAGCCAAAGTACAAGTTTTTGGAAACTATACTGGGAAATACCAAAGAAATTGGTTATTACACATACACGGACAACGAAAATGTCATCCATCCTAGTGAAGCGGAGCCAAATTCGATAATAATATTTGACGACATAGCTTGCGAGAAACACGACAATATACGTAACTATTTCACCATGGGACGTCACAATAATATAGATTCCTTCTACTTAGGACAGACGTACAGCAGGATTCCCAAACAATTGATTCGAGACAATGCCAATCTCTTGGTCCTTTTCAAGCAGGACGATCTCAATTTACGACACATTTACAATGATCACGTAAACACTGACATGGTGTTTAGTGCATTTAAAAACATTTGTGCAACCGCGTGGAAAGATAAACATGGATTCGTTGTAATAGACAAGGACAGTGAACCGGAGAATGGAAGATTTAGAATTGGTTTTGATCGAATTGTAACAGATTTTTAAGGTACAAAAGGCTTGATACTTGCAACAATCGTCATTCTACAACATGTCTGGGAAGAGAGAGCATCTAACGCTGGAGATAGCCAGATTGCGCAAGGCTATAAAGAAAAAGTACAGACAGTTGAGGTACGGAGAGGTCGAAGAGGAACGAATGTATACTAAGAAATACACACCGATAATTAAAGAGTTGCAGAAGAGTGGAGTGTTTTTGCCGAAACAAGAAATTAAACCCGAAGAAGATTTGGATGAAAAGACGGAAATAGCGGATGAGTGGAGCAGCGAGAGTGAGGAAGAGAAAAATGAAGAGTGGGGGGAAGTACCGGCTACTCCCAGTGTTGATTTTATGGATACCGAAGTAATTGCAGAGACTCCGGACCGACCGCAGCCCAGTGTAAGGGAACTATTGTCCACACCTGTAGGGCAAAGTGAATCTGAACAATGGGTAAACAGTACTTTCGCACATCCGCTGGCACGAAAATATATGCTCAAAATGATTAAAGATACCGCCGGTAGTCAGAATATAGATCACAGTTACGGACCGAAAATCGGAGCCGACTCTATGACGATCGGTAACAAGACTCTTCAGTTGTCGGACGATGGTGAGATTATAATTGACGGAGTTCACTATAAAGGGACGCCAGGATTGTACGAGTTGGTGTTTAAGCGTATACCCGATGATGATATATATACCGAGGCCGATTTACGAGCGTACAGAGATATCTGTGTGAGATCCAGTGCACACAAAAGATTATACGATCCGAACGGACAAGTTAATCGTAACAAATCTATGAAATATAGAAACATTATAGAGCAGTTATTTCCACCTAAAAAAGTTAGCGGTAGAGGTTATTCATACTGGGACGATCCGAATGAGTTGTGTGACAGACTAAGACATTTGTTGGCATCTCACGATGCAGGACACACGGGACATGCAAATGAGATAGCTTCTTTTATAGAAGAACTAAAAGAAGCTGGAATTATAAAAGGCGCGGGAATTGCAAAAATAAGAACATTAATACGATGAGTGTCGACAAGTTTGGACGTTATTCGGTGAGAAAGGCTTTATCCTCCTCCACCCAACCGATAGTTAGAGGGTACGACCTTACCCCTGAGGGTAATTACGATATAAAGGGTAAACTCTTGCGTAATGTAGGCGCTCCTCTAACGGAAAAAGATGCTGTAAATCTAGACACTGTGGATAAGACGTGTATAACCTTTGATAAAGTCGCACAAAAATATCACACAAAGGGCATACCCTTGGGCGGTCTGGGTCCGACTAAAGATACCGATGACGCTGTAACTAGAGGATATCTCGAATCTCTAATACCGATTAAACTTATGACCGACTATTCCGTTAGACAGAGTCGAATACAAGATGTAGGTGAACCTATAGACGACGGTGATGCCGTCAACATAGCATACGCCAGGAAAAATTTTCTCGTGAAAAATTTGGAGGGGAGCGATGAGGTGGAAGCGGGAGCCTTTGATGCTTGTAACGCTAGCATCTGTAATTTAAAGTATCCCTCTAGTAAGACGGACGCCGCCAATAAGATGTACGTTGACAATAAAAGTATTGTATCCGACCATATGGGGTATTACTTTCTTCATCGTCGAATTGCAAGTGTCGGTTCTCCCGTCTACGCCGATGATGCTGTCACTTTGATTTTCCTCATGGAAAATACCGTACATCTACACCAATCACCGACATCCGGTGAATCGGTTTTCAATGCTGAAGATAAGAGGATAACTAGTGTAGCCGATGCCGTCGACGATATGGATGTAGTGACTTTAAGACAGTTGAAAACATACATTCGAGAATTGGAGACGTGGATAAGGAACAATGTGTTGTTGTTGAAAAATGGCGATTGTTTTAACGCCGAGGGGAAACGTATCTGTAATGTCGCCAAAGGCGATGTCGATACGGATGCAATTACAGTGGCACAATTGGCCGGCTCTATAAAGGCGTTGGAAAATGGTTTTAAGGCGTACAGTAAATCGGAACTTATCGCTTTCGCTCGTGTTATTAAGAGAGAATACAGTAAAGTGGATGTTTCCAAAGACCGAGTAACGAACTGGAGATCACTATGGGGTTCGAGCGATAAGGTATAACCAATTTTTTAGCGACGACACCATAAATACGTTGCACCCTTGAGTATTGATTCAGTATAGAAATGGCAAAGGGACGAACAACAAGGGTCAAAAAGGGCCGTGGTCTCGTTTCTGGAATTTTAAGCGTTGGTGATAGGGTTTTAAACAAGGCTATAGATCTATTGCCTGTAGAACTCCATTTACCCTCTTACAACTATTGCGGTCCGGGTACAAAGCTGGCCGAGAGATTAGCCCGAGGTGATAAAGGAGTCAATCCGCTGGACGAAGCGTGTAAAGAGCACGATATAGCGTACAGCAAATACAGTGATTCGGAGCATCGTAGAGAAGCGGATAAAATTTTAGCAGAACGGGCTTGGAGTCGAGTCAAATCGGGTAACGCGTCTATGGGTGAACGGGCAGCAGCGTGGGCTGTAACAACGGCCATGAAAGCGAAATCAAGATTGGGAGGTGGAGGGAAACGTCTCTTGTTGGGTGGGGGTTTGTATCTCAAACCGTATCAAAAAGGCAGCGGTCTGATGCCATATGCTAAAGGCACTGGTCTGTATCTCAAACCGTATCCAAAAGGCAGGGGACCGAAAGGCAAAACCAAGAAGAAGAAGATCAATAAAAAAAAAGTTTGATTGATTCATTACCAAACAGACCGTTAACGAATATTGATTTAGAGAAATATGCCGCGAGGATACCGTATTTCAGAGGTGTTTTTATGAGGGATAATCTTCCCCCGACGGGGCCGATGAAAAACGAATCCGCCATTGTCAACCTCGATAGTAGCACGGGTGAAGGTACACATTGGGTGTGTTATAAAAAGCGCGGTGTAAATGTAGAATACTATGACAGTTTTGGAAATCTTAGACCTCCACTCGAACTGACTAGATATTTTGGTTCCAACGCTAATATTCACTATAATTACAAGCGACATCAAAGTGACACTTCAGTCGTCTGTGGACATTTGTGCTTAAAGTTTCTACTACCATGAGTATTGTTTTAAACGGAAATAGTTCTACACTTTGGTGTGATTTCTTTCCACCGATTGATCTATCCAATGGAGAGTGGGAAATCGGTCTCATTGATCTTGCTGTGTACAATTCCATTCCCAATATCGAAGAGGGAATTAATAATAAATTGTATCTCGGTGGAGATCAAAACGATAATTATGAAGTGACCGTTAACATACCGACAGGTTCGTACGAAATTGAGGATATTGAAAAATATATCAAAACCCAACTGCCGTCGGGAGTGACATTTTCACTCAAGCCGAACAATAACACACTTAAAACGGAACTTAAGTGTTCAAAGACTATTCATTTTAAAGACGGATCTATAGGAAAATTACTCGGTTTCAATAATGGGAATTTATCAGCCGACCAAAGACACGAATCTGAGCTGCCCGTCGATATTATAAGAGTGAATGTTATTAGGGTTGCGTGTAATATTGTAACTGGATCATTTCAAAATGGAAAAGAGTCACACAATATACACGAGTTTTACCCACAAGTGGCTCCGGGGTACAAGATTGTCGAAATACCGACGACTGTAATATATTTACCAGTCAACGTGAAAACCATTCATAACATCACCGTAAGCCTTAGAGATCAGAACGGAGTACCTATAAATTTCAGAGAAGAATCAGTTTCTGTCCGATTGCATTTACGTAGAAATGGGTCTCGTATTTAATGGACAACGTTATAAGAACAGTATCAGTGTACGTTCAAACTCGACAGAGTTAACAGCTAGAAATATACGTTTTCTCTCGGCTTTGGGATTTAAAGTGAAAAATGGATCTACTGGCAATAGATAGTGCAGCAGAATACAATGACGTCATCAGTGGTCTGGAATACCATTCGCACAGACCTTATGCGTCGTCGACGTACGGTAATAACGATGAAATTCGTATTCCCATAAATCAACAGGACGTGATCACAGCACCGTTTGGTAGTATATTGCATATAAAAGGAACACTGAGCGGTACAAAAGCGGACGGCACTGCTGCAACGGTGAAATTGGTCAACAATGCCGTAGCCTTTCTATTTGACGATATTAGATACGAATTTGCCGGTAGCGAAGTGGACCGTACGAGAAATGTAGGCATCACGAGTACCATTAAAAATCTATTGTCGTTGCGAGAGAGTGAGAAGAATAAATTCAGCAACGCAGGATGGTTGGGAGCCGGTGGGATGGCTACCTCTTCAAACTTTTCCCTCTCTGTACCATTGAAGCTGTTGATGGGCTTTTTCGAAGACTACCAACGGATTGTACTGAACGTAAAACAGGAACTAGTGCTCTTACGTTCGGCCTCCGATTTGAACGCTGTATACAGTGATGATGCTACAACCGTTAATCTAAAGATAACTAGTATACACTGGAGAGTGCCTTATGTGACGGTTTCAGATTCACTCCGATTGAATCTTTTGAAAATGATCGAAAGAGACGAACCTGTCCATGTTCCGTTTCGTAGTTGGGAGTTACACGAGTATCCAATAGTGCCGCAAACAAATCAGATTTCGTGGACAATTAAAACCGCTAATCAGTTGGAAAAACCACGCTATGTTATTCTAGCCTTCCAAACAGATAGAAAAAATCAGATCAAAAAGGATGCCTCTGTGTTTGACAAGTGCGACCTTTCAAATTTAAAACTCTATCTAAATTCACAGTATTTTCCTTACGATAATATTAACGGTGATATTTCCACAATGTACGAAATGTACCATAGATTCCAAGAATCGTACTATACGCACGAGTCCTTGCCCAGTCTAGATTTACAATCTTTTACAAATTGTCCTCTCTTCGTAATCGATTGTTCAAAACAGAACGATTCTATTAAATCTGGTCCCGTGGATGTCAGACTAGAAATAGAAACTACCGCTAATATACCTGCAACTACTACAGCCTATTGTCTGATTTTACACGACTCGCATATTGTGTACAATCTCCTTACGGGCACGGTTAGAAAGGTAGTGGAATAGATGCGCATGCGCACAGTCTCTCTTATAACGCGATACAATTAGCGATCCAGTCATTCACGGTCGAGACATCATGTGCACCACATTCCCAGGAGTCGTTCATGCCTTCCTCAGGCTCGTGCCTAAGGATAGATTATCGGATTTACAGGACTTTTTTAGCGAAAGCAAACTATATTATTTATTCAACCCTAGTGAAATAGACAATCAGTTGACCTTGACATTCACAGAGTATATCTACGATGGCGACGATGACGACAAATATCATGTCGATAAGTCGCAAGTATCGGAACATGTCTATACAGGTTTAAAGAGTCGGCTATCTTCGGGTAACATCGGCCCGTCTTCGGATTCGGTTTACGTTTTAGTGGGTGGGGTGGGGATGGTTTATCGCAACCATTATTGTGTCAGTTGTGGGGAGGATGATATAAGCGACGAAAAATACTATCAATTCGATTTCGATGATGCTCGTCTACACGAGTTCCCATTGGTTCTAATCGAACCGGAACTTGAGAAAGGTTATTTGCACAATCTTTCGTCATTTTATCAAAGTAGTCAGTTGTAACCGCCGTCGTCGGTCAGTCGAGACAATGGATCCGAGTAAGATGGACGTGGAGCGAGCTCCTACCAAACGTCAGGTACCACCTAACCTCCCTTTGGGAATTTTTCTTAAATCCGTTCATTTCCTAAACAAAGAGTGCACTAAATTCATAGCAACCGGTTTGTTCCAGCATACGGGTTTCACTCTCAGACTTTTAGTACAGGGTGGTAGAAAATTTGTTTACTTCAATCATAATCTACTCGACGAATTGTCGATTAATTTAAAATTTATAACGGCAGCTCTCGGCGGCAAGAGTACGTTCAAATTCGCCATGAGTATCGGTGACGTAATAGTACGGACTACTTTCGGTAAACGTTACGTTCAATTGTACGATGGGCAACATTGTATGACCTTGAACGCTGACGAATGGAAGCTATTCGAGGAGAGTATGCCGCTCGTGTCCAGACGTGTCGCCGAATTGTTTTATATCGAGGAAGAGTTACGCTCCTACATCATTGAGATCTTGGCCAGCGACGAGCTCGTATCTAGCACACTCCCCGAAGCGGACAAACTGTACGACGAAGTCAAGTTGTTTAAAAAACATGCAGGCGGCGGTAGTTGAATTTCACGCGTTTCACGATAACGACAACAAGTATATAGTCAAAGAATTGGCCATTGTCGGTGATCAATTTCAAAGTGTTACAGTCTTTAAACCGCCCTACAGATTTTCTCTCCTTAACGAAAAATCTCAAAAATCGGCTCGTTGGCTACAATCACGTTTTCACTATATCAGATGGGATGAAGGCGGTGTACCTTACAACGAGGACACGATACGCACTTTGTGCAAGCCTTTTGCAACACTTTTCACAAAAGGATTGGAAAAGGCACTATTTTTGAGACAATTCCATCCTCACGTCATGGAATTGCCTCAAGAAGAGAAATTCACCTATAACAATAACATTAACTGTATATTACCTCAGCATAATAGTAACGTAGATAGTAAATGTGCACTAAAAAGTGCTAAAAGTTATTACGATTTACTCCTTGCCTAAAAGGTCGCGGGGACGGTATGAAGATACCTGACCAGCATCTGTGTATGTGTGTTACCCTCTAGTGTGGAACTAAAAAGCCCGCAAGGTTGTATGGAGGTCCCTGGAGCGGAGTTGATTCTCCCGTAAACCTGTTTGAAAGTCACTGGCGCAGTCGAAAGACTTGATAAACTTTGAATGAGGTACAATTTGGGCACGGAGTCAAAGCGTAAACAAAAAAAAATACAAAAAAATTTAAAAAATCAAAAAAAAATTTGGAGGCCACAATTTTGTAATGGAGTTGTGGTCACAGGAAATAGCGATGGATTTGGGGCTATTTCCACAAGGGGTAAAGCCTTCTGCTTGCCCCGGCTTGTAATGTGGGCTCTGTTATGGCTTCACTGTACCGGATGACGGTTCCAACCCCGTAAAACACAGAGGACAAGCTTATTTTAACGAATTATTTTCTGCTTTTTCAGGAATTGTGTAAGACGCTGGAATCCTACGTGTGCTGTGGTAACGCATGTAAGAAAATCAAAATAAAAGATCTGGTGTTTTGTACAAAACCAGATTGTTACGGAAACCTGTGCACTTGTTTGCTTGCCGACTGCCGCTCAAGGAAGTCGTACAGTGTTCCAGTAATAGTACGGCCTCAACATTTGACCGGGTACTGTTGTGCTAACAAATGTTTTAAAGCACCCGAATGTCAAGTTGACGGCCTGGCATGTACAAAGTGCCAGGCATTCAGCTTTTGTCATTGTAGGTGCAGGTATTGGAACGTACCGATAATGGATCTGTACAGCTTATTTACGACAACCACTGTTGGCACAGGAACTGTATCGGACCAGTGTTATAGTTGTTGTGTACTGAACTGTCAAAAGTTTTATATTAAAGACTTATTATTTTGTAAACAGTCAGACTGTCATGGTGACTTGTGCAGGTGTATGTTTCGGAGATGTAAATATAGGAATGTAATGTTGTAAGTTTGTGTGTGTGACTCAAAAAATAATCTGGGGACCATTGATTGGTTGGGTAGTTGACTCAACTCTGTGTTTATTCTCGTTATTATTATAGTACTCTGTAATGTAACTTTTTTAAACTGAGAGAATACATTATTAAAACATCTACACGTTTTCATATTATTTACCAACCGTGTGAGTCACCTTGTTTTAACTTGTTTGACCGGTGCTACACTCTGGTAGTGTAGATGGAGTAAACCTGTGGACACTCTCCTTTCAGCGAGTAGTACGCATGCGCACTGTTACGCACTGTTGTACAATCCGGCTAGACCTGTCAGAACCTGACCTACACACCTTGGAATGGTAGCCGAAACGAGGTAGTCGAAAGCGACCCCCCTTTCTTACCTATATGAATATTGTTGGAGGGGAGTAGAGGGATTTGGCCTGAGACCGATATGCTGTCACTTCCACACACGCTGGGAGGTGGTGGTGGGGGGTTCCCGCAGCCAGTGGGGGGTTCCCGCAGCCGGTGGGGGGTTCCCGCAGGGGGGAGCAAAGTCCGCGGGTCGAGGTATATCGGTTGGATGTTTGGGTTGCTAAAAGTGTATTTCGGTTGGTAGATCGGTTGCTAAAAGTATATTTCGGTTGGTAAAAGTATATTTTGGTTGGTAAATCGGTTGGTTTCGGTTGGTAAATCGGTTGGTTGGTAAATCGGTTGATTTTGGTTGGTAAATCGGTTGGTAATTTCGGTTCGGTTAAATAGTGGCCAGACTAACACCCGTGTGGGCTGTGGTAAGCATAGGTTAACAATATTTTAACACGATACATAAACACATGTGCTACACCCTGGTAGACAACGGAGGAAACTACGTTTAACACATTAAATGTACCTAGGTCGTGGTGGGCAAAAGTAGGAAACTCTAATAGGTTAACTATCTTAACACATTATATAAATATATAACACATTATATATATATAACACATTATGGTAACAGCTGATTGGCTGTGGATGGGTAAAAGTAGGAAACTTTAGGTTAACTATCTTAACACATTATATATAACACATTATATATATATATATAACACATTATTGTAACAGCTGATAGGCTGTGGTAGGCAGAAACTTATAGGTTAGGTTAACACAAGCACATTACAATTTGGACACTACTATTTGTTGTCAGAGTAACCTAGAGGTACGACTCAGAACCCATACCGTAAGACGTACGCTAGTTTTTCGCGGTCGCGAAAAACTCGGTAAGTCTTACGGTAAGGGGTTCGTGTCCGAACTTCTACGAAATGTTCTGACGTTCGGTTACAACATGGCGGCTTATATACTGCGTTAATTATCCGACTTGTAATACTATGGGGTTAGGTTAACTATCTTAACACATTATATAAATATATAACACATTATTGTAACAGCTGATTGGCTGTGGATGGGCAAAAGTGGGAAACTTTAGGTTAACTATCTTAACACATTATATAATTATATAACACATTATTGTAACAGCTGATAGGCTGTGGATGGGCAAAAGTAGGACACTTATAGGTTAGGTTAACTACCCACCGGTATTAAAAAAGTTAAGTGTATGACGTCATGTGTGTATGGCGTCTTGTGTGTGTGTCTCGACAACAATACGTCACAGGTGGGGGGACCAATGGGGGAAGGGAAGGGGCCTAAAGGGGAGGGGCGTACAGGGGAGGGGCATGGGGAGGGGTGGGAGGAGGTGGGGGGACCAATGGGGGAAGGGGCCTAAAGGGGAGGGGCATGGGGAGGGGTGGGGGGACCAATGGGGGAAGGGAAGGGGCCTAAGGGGGAGGGGCCTACAGGGGAGGGGCAGGGGGAGGGGTGGGGGGACCAATGGGGGAAAGGGCCTAAAGGGGAGGGGCAAGGGGGAGGGGCCTACAGGGAAGGGTCAATGGGGGGAGCGGTGGGGGGACCAATGGGGGAGGGGGCCTAAAGGGGAGGGGCCTACAGGGGAGGGGTAGGGGGAGGGGTGGGGGGACCAATGGGGGAAGGGAAGGGGCCTAAAGGGGAGGGGCAGAGGGGGAGGGGCAAAGGGGAGGAGCCAAGGGGGAGGGGGAGGTGGGGGCAAAGGGGGAGGGGCAAGGGGGGCAAAGGGGGAGGGGCCAAGGGGGGAGGGGGAGGTGGGGGCAATGGGGGAGGGGCAAGGGGGCAAAGGGGGAGGGGCCAAGGGGGAGGGGAGGGGTGGGGGCAATGGGGGAGGGGCCAAGGGGGGGTGGGGGTACCCCCACTATCAACAGCCGCCATGTTGATCTCAAGTGGCGCACACTCTACTTCTAACCATCATATAATCTAATAGCGTCAGAGTCACAAAATAACAAGATTTGGTCAAGAGGGAGCTGATAGGGAAGATAAATGAGAGGTATTTAACCTAAGAATACATTAAAAAAGGTACAGGCCCAGCTAGGGATTGCCTGTACTCAGAGAGCTACACTTTAATTATTAACATTTTAGCAGGTTACTAATTTATCGGTTTCAAGTTATTTATAAAATGATTATATTCTTAAATTCTGCAGACATTTTACATTTACTTTCTCACATATACGTAGATTAGACAAAGTATGTGTCAGTTCAAACAATTCATGTAAAGTTTTTATGCGGATCCCCTGAGTTCACAGCGTAAAACAAGAAAACTTAAATTTTTGGTAAAGAATATTTTTACTTGATTTTGGAGAAGAGTAATTGAGAAAGTATGTGCAATTATTCATTTTAAAAGTTAAATAAAACGTATTGAAGAAAGAAATTATAAAATTAATGGATATAGTAACATTTCGTCACACTTAAGGAATAGCGTTAAGAATCAAGTGAAAGCTTAAAAACCTTATCTTTGTATAGAATATAAAATCACCTTATCTCAATATAACAGCGGTAAAGTGATTAAAATTCAATTAAAACGATTAATATGTTATAACAGAAGTCACGTCCAGATAACAAAGAAATGGGACCTTTTAAACTGCAAATTAGTTTATATCAAACAACTTTGTAGCAAGTTTAATTGCATACTTTTACGGAAATTGATTTTGAAATTAGATCAAAGGTTTCTTTCTTGTTTCAAAGGGAAAACCTCTTGGTCATCATCGCTTTAATGGAAGAGCTAGAAATCAGCATAAAATAGGGACCTCTAGTTCAGTAAGACTCTAATCTACAAGGTCAGAAAATATTAAAAGTTGATCAAGAGTGACCTGATAGGAAAAATGAAAACTCAAAAAACATGGAAGAATGTGTAGATTCAGATAGCGTCACTTGGGATTGCCATGTCCGTACTCACTAAAGTGGTGACGGGTTTAAGGTATGTATTGTGAAATAATTCTTTATAATATATTGCAATGACAGTATTTATCAAATAAATAACCTTTTGATACTGTTACGGGAGTTCTTTTGATGAAGAACAATTTTAGGGTAGTTCGGGATTGCTATACCGTACTCTCTATAAGTGAAGGGATCAAATTTTTTAAGGGATTTTTGAGGGATCAAATGAAACAATAAAATAACAGAGTTTGAAACATTAAATTAACAGAGTTTAAACATGAGTTTCTTTTTAGTAGGTATACTAAAACTAAAAGTAATATTACAGTTAATTAGAATGTATGTTCATGATTATCCCGTTCTAATGATGCATTTATTAGTGCAAGTAAGGTGTCTCTTTTGGGTACGGACACATAACGTAAATACGTGTACGATATTCAGACATAGACAATCATTTATTGCCAAACGGATTGTTGACACACTAGCTGACGTCCAATATCTCTCCATGAGCTGTGATCGCACAAAACCCATGTCCATTTATTGTGGGATTGACGTATAAAAGGTCGCCGCCTCGGCAGATGTAACAACACCGTCGTAGACGCGCAAAACCGCTATAATTGTATTATAAAAATGGCGGCGGCTCTACTCCGTCCTGCGCATGACATCACAATAAGTCCCTTGATTCTTTATCTCTCATGTTTTTAATTTGATTTTCAATAGGTTTTGAGTTGTAACGAAACCTTATCCCCTGATTACTTATCATTGGGTTTTCTGTAATGCCCAGATTATTAAAATGTATTGTCAAATTTTGAAAAAAGAACTTGACTGAAGCGATCAATTCATGTTGTGTTTTGTCAATTTTGTTTTGCAATCCTTAAGCTAAAGTACGACATACTTAACTATGCATAAATACGCAAGTATTTCAATAATTGATTAATTAATTCACCGAATTGTACTTGAAATTATAACTATGTTTTTTATACAATAAAATTTATGTGACGTGTCAGAAAATTGACCCATTTTTTTTTTTACAGACATATCCGTTTTAGGGGACAAAGTGGTATTTAAAAAAAAAAATTTAATGATGTGTGTCTGTCGTATTTGCAGTGCTCTACAGCTAAAACGGGTAAACTGATTTTAAACAAATTTTGAATGCAGGTATATTTTTTCTTGATATTTAAAGAAAAAAACCTTTCAGTCACCTTTGATAGAAAGGAAAGAAATTTCTATATTTTGAATACAATAATAGCGTTGGGGTCGAAAGGAACAAGAGAGACATAATAAGATAAAAAATAAAGGCTAGAGATTTTACTAAAGGCTCTATGAAAAAATGTGTAGATCCCAGCTAGGTTTCTTCCGCATTCTCAACTCCGTACTCAGTTTAAGTGAGCCCCTGGGGGTAAGTAGACAAATTTTGGTCATATCTCAAATCTTGGGGAAGTACAAATTTCATTTGATAAATGAAAATATCATTTCTAATATATTAAATTGAAATGTATATTGATCTTTGAGTAACCATATTGCTTAACAAAGGCAATGAACTTGAAGCTTTAAATTGTCAATACTTTATATCCAAGCTTTTCTTAAACCATTGTGGACGATTTAAATTTGTTTTAATTTTATAATACTTAAAAATAATTTGGATTTTTTTTAACATATTAAGGTTTTTGTTTGCCCTTGAGGACTTACAGGCGTGGCAATTCCGATGGATCTACATAATTTTTCATGTAATTTTGGGTTAGATATTTCGTTCCCAACATTCACTCTTGTTCTTTTCCGATCCTAATGCTACTAAATTATTCGAGGGCTATGGGTCTTTATTTTATGTTATTTTCATATAAAACTGACAAGTTTTTGTTTTTAAACAACAAGAAAAATAATATAAATATCATTTATTTAAAAAATGTGAGCTTCTAAATAATATACTAGCTCATCTTTACACACATTGCTATTAAATTACCTTGTACGAAAAATGTTCCTTAATTTATGTTTCGTAGGACAGAGATCGGTTAGAAACCAACTAAATGGTTGTAATTAATTTCTCTCCACAAAAACTTCCATTTAATCACACTCTAATCGTCCTCTCTTCGTAGCTGTAAATCATCCAATATAAAACACGTCATTACTGAGGTCAACGAGTCGTACAACCCGAATAATTATTACCTCTTCATTCCAAAGTAATTAGTCAGTTTCCACTACTTCTCCTGGACTTATTAATGTATTCTTAACTTTTGAGGTTAACTAATTCACTCGGCATGTAATGTTTTAAATTTATGTTGGTAAAGTAAATCTAATAAAAAATAAATGGCGTCAACCATCACTAAAATCAAATAACAACAAAACAAAACTAATCGTCACCAAAAATATTCAATCGGTAGTTGTCATAAAAAAAAGTGAAAAAAAACCATGGACGGTGTCTTAACAAAATAAACAAAAAAGTGCTTGTAAACATATGTCCGAAGTAGACATCGCAGGGATTTGGCCGTAACATGGGCTCTTATGGAGTTATTCTCGACCAATCAGAATCGTCCATTTGGTCACGTGACCTCTTCTTGTCCAATCAGAATGCTCCATTTATAACTTCAACTGCAACGCTGCTTCACGACCAATCAGAATGCTCCATTTATAACTTCAACTGCACCGCCGCTTCTCGTCCAATAAGAATGCTCCATTTATAACTTCACCTGCACCGCCGCTTTTCGTCCAATCAAAATGCTCCGTTTATAACTTTAACTGCACCACCACTTCTCATCCAATCCTGTGAGACACTGAACCTGTTTCGGAAGAGTTCGTGAATGATCGGATATTTTCGGCTAATCACAGGCTGTGTCAAGAGTATAAAAGGGGCTTTCCAGGCGACTATTAATTCAGTCTAATTTAGACACTTGAACTGTGAGGATCAAACAGCTACAACTACTTACGGCAGAGCTCGTAAAAGGCGCTGATAATCCACAGATTGGAGCATATTTGTTGTAACACATCGTACTAAAACGGTTGTCTCTAAGGTTCTTAACAGTAGTACCTTATAGATATTTGGAAGTGTACTCTTTCAGTCTAATATAGACAGTTGGCCCATGAAACACTAAACCTATTTTGGAAGAGTTCGTGAAAGTTCGGTTATTTTCAACTAATCACGGATTGTAACAACAGTATATAACGGTTTTCTTGGGGAATATTCATTCAGTCTTATTTTGACTTTTGAACTGTGAAGAACAAACAGTTGTACGATTTTCAATAGAGTTCGTAAAAGGCACTGATAATCCGGAATCTTTCTTCTTTTGTGCAACTTTGTGTACTGGTAAATATGAATCCTATAAATGTAGTGAATACAGATGAGTCATACGTGAAGCACTTTAGATTGCACGGTTATAGGACTACCTTTAAATTTAATCCTGTTCCTGAAGGTATTTCAGAAATTGCATGGCTTAAATTGGGTTTTGCTAGTTTGGTTGAAAAAATGAAAGCTGAATCCTCACCAAATGACCAGTTGGGATTTACACTAACAAGTTTAAATCTAAAAAATAAGGAACCAGGGTATATAGCTTTCAACCGGTAAGTCAAGTGGATGGGGATATTATTTGGGATATTTTCGGTGGTATTATTCAGAGCAATGCTGAGTCAATTAATTCAACTGATACATTCAAAATTGAATGTACTAGAGTTAACCTCCCCGTGGGTCGTGGTGGTCAAAGAAGATCAGGTTTTTATAATAATTTTGTTGAAGAGTCCAGTGCACGAAAGGGGATAGTAGTGATAAAAAATTCCGATAATTTATGTTTAGCTAGAGCATTAATTGTAGGCAAAGCTCATGCTAAGAAAGATCCCCAGTACAAGGCTATTAGACAAGACATGGGGAAAAGACAATTATTTAGGGCCGAAAAACTAATGGCTAAAGCAAGGGTGGTAATTCCAGAGAATGGAGCAGGGATCCCCGAATTAGAAAAATTTCAGGACCATTTGAAGAAATACAAGATTACAGTGTACAATTTCAATAGGAAAGGTCGTGATGTGTATTTTTGTGGTGAAAATGAAAATGCTGTGTATAAAATAAACCTATTATTTAGTGAAGGCCATTTCAATGTAATCACTAGCCTGACAGCTGCTTTCGCTTGTAATTTCTTCTGTGAAGGATGTCACGTTCCTTATGATCACAAAGGAAATCATTGATGTGAAAATATATGTCCAGCATGTCAAACAGTATCCCCACCTTGTAAATTACAATATGGAGGAATAACTTGTCCCAAGTGCAATCTTCACTTTAAAAATCAAGTTTGTTTTATTGCCCACCAAGGTGATCGTTGCAACTCTATTAAAAAGTGTACTGAATGTGGTAAGATTATTAGATTTAGGGCTAGGAAATCAGTACATATGTGTGGTGAAGTGTTTTGTAATATTTGTGTAGAATACAAACCTCCTAATCATCAGTGTTTTATGAGGGTTGATAGGGGTACACCAAAAAGTAAAGACTTTTTGTTCATATTTTTTGATTTAGAAACCCGCCAAGACGAGAGTCTTGCAAATGATTCAGAAACTAAAGTCCACAAAGTTAACTTGTGTGTAAGTCAGCAGTTTTGTCATAAATGTATTACAGGGCAATCTTGTGAAAATTGTGGTTCCCATACCCGTATCTTTAAAGAAGATCCTATCAATCAGTTTATGGATTATGTCATAGAAATCAGGAAAAGATACAAGCACTTATGCTTACTCGCTCACAACGGATCTTCATTTGACTTTCAGTTTATTCTAAAGTACGTTATTCATCATACTAAGTTCATGCCAAAACTTATTATGAGGGGAACCAAGATCATATTGATGTAGATGGACAATGTAAGGTTCATAGATTCGTTAAATTACTTTCCAATGGCCCTGTCTGCTCTTCCAAAAGCTTTCGATTTACCCCCTGAAATGAAGAAGGGTTACTTTCCTCACCTTTTCAATACATTGGAAAATCAAAATTATAAAGGACCGATACCCGCTAAACAGTTTTATTGTCCAGATTCTATGTTCGATAAGGGCCACAAAAACTTTGAAAAATGGCATAAAGAGCAGACACTAGCAAATTATGTTTTTGATTTTCAAAAGGAAATTGTAGAGTATTGCATCTCGGACGTAGACATTTTGGCTCAGGCGTCCATGAAATTCAGATCTATGTTCTTGGAACAGTGTAATGTGGATCCCTTTTTAGAAGCAGTTACAATAGCTAGTGCATGTAATCTAGCGTTCAGACGTAATTTTTTGAAAAATAATACAATAGGTCTCATCCCTAAACACGGATACCGTCTTGTGGACAACCAGTCTGCCTCTGCTTTACAGTGGATGACGTGGGAAGAGGAACAAAGGGGTGTTCAAATCAGCCACGTAGGCCGTGAAAGGGAAGTCAAAATAGAAGGAGTAAAAGTTGATGGTTTTGATGGGGAACGTATCTATGAATTTCAAGGATGTTACTTTCACGGTTGTCCTAAATGTTTCCCTTATAAGAGGGAGGAACCACTAAAAGAGGACCCTTCTGACAGTCTACACTTAAGGTATGAAAGGACAAAAGCCAAAATTGAGAAACTTTCAAAATCACCCTTTGAAGTTGTAGAGATGTGGGAGTGTACATTTAAAACTATTAAAGAGGAAAATAAAATGGACTATTTGAACTCTCTTCCAATATTGAACACTTTACCACTTAATCCAAGACATGCTTTTTTCGGTGGCCGGACTGGAAACGCTAAAACATACTACAAGTGTACTGATGAAGAAACCATTCAGTATGCTGATGTATGCTCGCTTTACCCTTGGGTATGCAAGTACGGAAAATACCCATTAGGCCATCCGACTATTCATATAGGGATAGAGAATGCAGGAAGATGGGGATGGAAGTGGAAGGCTTGTTAAAGTGTAAAGTGTTACCACCTAGCGTTTTGTATCATCCTGTTCTTCCAACAAGAATGAATGATAAATTAATGTTTGTTTTGTGTCGTAAGTGTGGTGAAAACTTGTGTACTAGTGATTGTAAACATAGTAGTGAAGAGAGGGCCTTAATTGGAACTTGGATAATGGATGAGCTCAGGAAAGCGGTAGAAAAAGGATATGTTATATTGGACATGTATGAACTTTGGGAGTACAAGATGGCTACTTTTGAGAAAGGAGGCCTGTTTACCGATTTTATCAACAAATTTTTAAAAATCAAACAAGAAGCTAGTGGATGGCCTGCCTGGTGTAAGTCAGAGTGGGACAAAGACAAGTACGTGAAAGATTATTATAACCGCGAAGGTATCATGCTTGTTTACGTTAAAATTGAAAAGAACTGGGGACTCCGCTCTCTTGCAAAATTGATGCTAAACTCATTTTGGGGTAAGTTTGGGCAACGGGAAAACCAAACTAAGACACTTTTAACGAGAAATTCTGCGGTATTTTTCCAACTACTAACAAGTCCATCGATAAAGGTTAATAGAGTACAAGAAATTAACGAAGACACCGTTTTAGTGAATTGGCAATACTCAGAGGAGATTGGAGAGTCATTAAAAAATGTAAATGTCGTACTGGCAGCGTATACAACTAGTCAGGCCCGTCTTAAACTGTATGACCACCTTGATACTTTAGGAGAGCAGGTATTATATTATGACACGGATAGTGTTATTTATTCATACAAGGAGGGTACACATAAAGTTGCTACTGGTGATTACCTAGGGGAAATGACGAATGAATTGGAAGAGTATGGCCCTGGATCCTACATTTTAGAATTTGTTTCGGGAGGCCCTAAAACATACGCATACCAAGTATTTTCTACAAACAGTAATGATATTATAGAGGTGTGTAAAATTAAAGGTCTAACACTTAATCTTAAAACGTCTGAAAAACTGAACTTTGAAAAACTTAAAGACATGGTCCTGAGCGAAGCTAAACTGTGTTTACAAATTGAAGAGAATAGAATTAGGAGAAATAAAAATGTAGATATTGTAACTGTAAAGGAAACAAAGGTATTTAAAGTAACGGGTCCTAAAAGGAGATATGTAGGAAATTATGATACTATGCCCTATGGTTACAAAAAACAAAGAATTCAATAAGGTTTGTTATTAAGGGGAAAATATATATCACAGCTTATGTATTTCACGGTGAGGAGTGGATAATTCTATAACTAACTAAAGTATATTATTGTCATATTTTAAAAACAATAAAAATATATACACGTTTTTATGATAGGTGGAGAGCGTTCCTGTAGATTAACGTCATTGAGATTTGCCCAAAATTTATATAATGCAGCCTCTGAAATACTAAGGGAACTTTTGATTGTTACAATTGATATAGTATAATTACCTAATACTAGCGGCTTTGGGGAAAGTTAAATTCCCTATCTTAGGGACAAGTACTTATAATTATGACATAAATAGTACCTATAACTAAGTAAAGAACACATATTGACTAAATAAAGGATAAATATATCAAATATTCTTACGAACAAGGCGGCGAAGTTAATCGATATTCGGTTGAGAATATATAGATGTCACGACTCACAAGGATTAGTGATCACTTTTTCAGGGTTAATGTCTTTGAAATACAGAGTATGATTAAAATATTGATTATATTAATACATTGATTATATTGATTATATTGATTATATACAGCCGTATCAAAATATTGTTTGCAACTATTTTGCTATAAAGGAGCTAAATCAACAGAAGACCGGGATAGTTTAAAACAATTTGGTCTAGCCTACACTGTTGTTAAAAAACTTCTATTGGCTTCTAATTATTTAAAAAAAGGGTATCATGTATTCATTGATAACTTTTTCACTAACATTCCTTTAACGGAATGGCTTTACTCGCAAGAAACATTTGTAACAGGAACTATTCGAAGAAATAAGAAAGGACTTCCAGATGACATTAAAAAGAAGTTCAAAGAAGGTGAAAAAATGTATAAAAAAAAGGGAACTTGGTGCTTATGGCCTACCGAGAGAAAAAAACTCAGAAAAACCCTGTTATGCTACTTTCATCGAAAACTAAAGTTAAAAATGTACAAGTTATAAAAAAAAGACGAGGTATGATTACAAGTAAAGAAAAGCCATCTGTAATTTCTGATTACAACAACTACATGGGTGGAGTAGATGCATTCGATATGATGCTTTATTCTTATCTTGATGAGCGAAGGACAGTAAAATACTGGAAAAAAGTTACTTTCAACCTTTTTCATAGGATGCTGCTGAATTCCTACATTTTGTATCAATCTATGTGTATTCAAAAAAATATCAAGCCTTTAGACAGATTTCAATGTATGGTCACAATAGTACAAACAGTTGGGGATTCTTGGATAACAGAACAGCAAAGAAATACATGCATAAGTAATCATATTCGAAAACTAGAAAAACTACCAGAAAAAAAAGAAAAAACTTGCTGGATTTGCTCAGAGAAAGGAGGACACTCACAAAAAGAAAGGAAAAGAAAAAGATCAAGAACAATTTGTTCCAAATGCAAAGAAGGATGCCACTCTCAGTGTTTTTCTAAACATAAGTGCTCTTAAAATTTTAAATCATTTATAGGTTGTAGGCTATCACGGTTTTTTGTCCCTAAAATGTTTATTTTTCATTATAATTGTTTTAAAATTGGCATTTTTATAGTTCAATGTATAATAAATAAAAAAATTAGGTTTACCACATATAAATTATTTTCAGTTTTTGAGATATTCTATGTCAAACATTAAAATCTAAAATTAAAAAAAAAAAAATTATAAAATTTAAAAAATTATCTTTTCATTTGCTTTTAAATAAATATTTTGTGTTTTAGTCAATTAAAGCAATTAAATACTAAAAAATGACACCAAAATTATTTTAATATCTTGTTTCTAAATGATTCTACGATTTTTTTTCTAAATGTCTACAAAAACGCTATTTTAGGCATGGTCTTTTTTACATAGTATAAATTAGAACCAATATGGCGGAAAACATAATGCTCCTAAAATTCCTAAAAATAAGTCTGGTCCTTAAAGGGTTAAAAAAAAATAAATAAATAAAAAACATTTTAAGTTTTATTGAATTTTTAAAGCTATAGTTATGCGAATTTTGATCGAAATATTTGCTTGATTTTGATAAAAAAGTAATTTTACACCCAAATTAGAACTTATAAAAAATATGAATGAGATATAACCAAAATATAAACACACAACCCAATTAATTTCAAATCAATCTATATGGATAGACACTCAAGGGACCTCAAAATAGATATATAGAAAAAAAACTCGACATTAATTTTGTAACTAATCACATAACTTTCTCAAACAGCTTATGTGAATGGAAGTAAGAATTGTTAGAAAAAAATGATAACCATTTTGTAAATATCAAAACATAGAAGTGCCTAATTTCGTAATATTATACAATACATATTTCACACAGCCTTTGTTCAGAAATTTAACATTGTTAAAAAAATATATATATTATACTTTTTTTTAAGACAATAAAAAATTATTTATTATCTCTAATGAAAATGATGCGAGATCAATGTTCATTGGTGTGTATTGTAAATTGCTTCTGAAAAGCGCAATTTCAATTTCATTGCAATTTGGGATAATTTTTGTAGGTTAATAATATTTTATGTTTCACCAAATGTTATTAAAACGACAGAATGTGGTTTTGAACATTTGTCTTAAAAACAATTTGTATATTTAGCCATAAATTCAAAAATTTGTAGACTGTGAACCAGTGAGACCAAAAAAAATGATTCTTGCCAATATCATACCAATAAGGAACACCGAGAGTAGAATAATTAAGACGATACAGGTTGTCTGAGGCTATTATTTAATTAAAAAAGTCTTAAGTGTTGTTCCAGTCTTAACCAGTTTGAAAGTTTATTAATAAGTACAACACCAACTTGATACAATAAGTTTCTATAAATATTTAGATTATCAGAATAATTGTACTGTAAAACATTTCATCACCTGATGTTATAATTATTGTGAATATCTCTGTTATAAACTGGTTAACATTTGAGCTCATAAATGTACTTGTAAAGTTAATATAACATTTTTGTGTCTGAACATTCCTACACTCAGTATGCATCCAGCTGTGGTAACGAGTGGACTGTGTTAACCTCTTACTTTGCTCTCTGCGAACTGTTAAATGTGCGCTGCAATAGAACAATAACAGCCAGAAAACCCAGTCCAAAGACAACAGAATGCGGAAGCCAGAATTCTTAGAGCAGGTACGCAACGAGCACGTAAACAAAATGAGGGCATACGATTCACAAATTTTAATATCGGGGACCAAGCTCTAGTCACCACAAAAGGAACTTCGGATTTGGCAAAACAGGAAACCAAGAAATTATTTTTGCTGTATGAAGGTCCTTATATAGTGGAAAAAATCTTGGGAAGAAAAACATACCAAATTAAACATCCGGTTAGTAATAAAATTCGAGGAACGTACGACATTAAAGATTTGAAACCATATATTATGTAGAAATAAATAATTTTTAAAAGATATATGTAACACGTATTAAATGTAAATATTTTCACTAACAATAAATAAAAAATAAATAAAAAAAAAGTTTAATACATCAAATTCAATTACTTAATTTCTCGAGATGAATAAAGGTAGAATAGTTAAGAAGAAATATATTAATGAATTAAAATTGAAAAAAACAGCGAGTTTTAACCTTAGTAAAGCGTAGCCAGGATTATTGGATAGCTAAGAGCGCCTGATGTTAAAAAGGTAATTAATTGTCTTCGCGTCGAAATATACAATTAAAGAAAATTGTAAACAATTTTTACATAATCGTCGGAGAATTATAAAGGTAGTTTAATATACGTAGAATATCAAGGGATATTCAGACCCAGGGGTCAATTTATGTTTTACCGGCAAGTATTAGTTTTAAGTATAAAATGGCAATATCCTATTTTACCCTATAAAAGTGGTGTGAAACAGTGAAAACAAGTGCAAAAGACGGCTATGAAAGGCCAGGTATGAAAAGTGTCATATAAACATATGAAAAAGGATATGTGAGTGTAATTAGAAGAGAATTCTATATAAAAAATTAGAAATGTTTAAATTTTTATAAAATTTGTAATGTATTGGAATACTGAGTATGTTTTAGGAATTTCAGATAAGACAATTCTGGAATAGTGGAAGTCATGTGACAAAGGTAAAAGTTATTTTGAGATAAGGGTTTTTTAAGGGTTTTTAAAGTAAGGGATAGATGTGGATCATGTTGTTTTTGAGAAAATTTATGAGCACAAATTTTGTAGAAGGCAAGGAGGATATTTGCAACGGATTAACGTTTACAAAATTGAAAAATTTCCGATTTTTGTAAAAATCGTAATTTTTATAAAAATTAGGAAATGTTATTGGATGTTGGTCATGTGTAAGTGGTTGTAGAAGTTTAGAACGATTGGGAACAACCAAAGTCCACAAGTTCAGCTACGGCGACCAGTCCTAGCCTTGCATTGTGATACGAGAGCGCACGAGCTCCAACAGCAGCTTCTTCATAAAAATGTTTGACAAATATTTTTTTAAAAAAAGTTGTTTTTTTTACTATAAAAAAGTTCAAACCACAAGGGAAGGATCGAGGGAATGCAGTAGCTGGACCAGAGAACCAGGACGGGATCTGAAGGCAACAGACCAGGCTAATCCTCCAGGGTAATGAGCAGCTAACTTAGCGAATTCCGATATCATTAATACACAGGACCAGCAAGAAGGGATTCCTAGAGAGATCAACACATCCAGGCTAATATGGACATCACTCCAACAAGGTTCGAAACACCGCAAATTGTGAGTTTTTTCCCGTATAATTCGATTGCCAAGAATTTAGGGATTAGTTTAAAATCTGAGCTGGAAATATTTTTTTCAAATTTTTATATTTTTAATATCAATATGAAAAAGGAATTAAATTTTAAAATTAAATAACTTTTTTAATCCTAATATTTTAACGCATAATAATTCATTTAATTTGTCATTTTTATTATTTATTACTCACTGTGGAAATAACCTTTAATTTTACATATTTTATTCTGCCTTACAATTTAATATATTTTATGTATGTAAGGATAAGTTTTATTTCATTTCATATAATATGTATGTTTAAAGTAAGTTCCAAGATTTGGATAATCCAACATTGAATTTTTCAACGTTTTATGTGTTTTCGTTGTTCATTTAAAGATTGAAAGAACAAAAATCATATTGATTTTATTAATTTCATTGCTGAGTTTATTATTGTGTTGAACCTGAATAACAAGGCAGAAATAATTTTACATATAATTAGTGAGAGTAAATTTTTGCAATACCTCCAAATTTTGATCAAAGCTAAGTAATTACAGAATTTTTATTAACATTAAATTTGAATTAAAATATACCAATTTCTGAGGATAACTTATGTATGTTATCGATAGTAAATGGTAGTGGTTGCATTAAAAAAATAACCAGTGAACTTCACGGCTCTGAGGGGAGAGTAATTTTTAAATAACTGAGCTAGTACGTGAGTCACGTAATTATAAATACAATAACTGAAAATATTTAAAACAAATAGGAGATTTCCAACGATCTCGGGATACTGAGTGAGTTGACGGAAATCAATCAAGCCAGGCTAGATTGCATAAAAAGCCTAAACTTCCAGTGGCTTGGTCGATTTCTACTTTGCAAAATTGAGGTTTGGATGTCATGGATAACAAGCTCGTACATCATGGATAATCTGTATTAAATGGTGATATCACCGTACTGATGATTCATCCATCACATTTCCATAAACTTTTATGATGCTTTAACAACAACTCACTTTCTTATTGAATTACAACTCACTACATATGCATCGGCATTTTCTAGACCATGAATAGAAATATATGGTATGTATGTGTGAAGGAATAATACTTTCCATATTACCCTCGTATTTTTAATATTAAATATGTTGTAAGGTAAATGGACAAATGTGATATTAACGAGAGAAAAAAACCCTCCTTTCATTAATTTATAAAGAAATTAGAAACACTTAAAATATTTACTCTTGTATCTGTTATTTACTTTCATTAAACCGTATGTTTTGCAAAAGCACTTTAATTTCCACTGGTTTTTTCTATATGGTTGATTCTAAACTGTAAATTAAATAGGCCATGATAAGTTCATTTAGAAGTTATACATCAAGGACCTACCAACAAACTATTTCGAATTGCCACCATTTGTAGTTGTTTGATCATTATTTACTTTCTTGCATAGTATAGAAAAATTATGTCGGGTCAAAAACCAACGAATGTTTTAATAGAATAACTTACCACAGCAGTTCATTTTGTATAGGTTTAAATTCTGCAACTTACACAAAAATTAAAAACACATAACTTCAAAAATTAGACAAAAATGTGCAATATAGCAGGCAATCTATGATAGGTAAAGTGGAGTAAATAAATTAAATTACAGTGAATCTCATTTCTGATTCACTGACATTAGCTGTGTATTCATCCGAATTGTCTACTTGTATTATTTACTGGCTGCGCCCCACATTTTTCTCTTCAAGTATTCCAAATATATCCATAGCCACTAACAATCCTCCCTCAAAATTGTAGAAGGGTCATAAAAAATAATTTTATACTTTTTAGTCCGTTTTAAAAACGAGGTATGTTAAAAAAAATTATTTGATTTATTTTTTTTAATTTGCAGTAAGAACTTAAAAACTGCAAGTGCTTAAAATTTATACGATATATCTTAAATCCTTAATTTATGCTGTTCCTATAAAATTGTAGCAGTTTTCCCAATTTTAAAACAAGGGCTTTGTTATTCTTCCCTCAATACGCTGATGCACTGATTGATACTTAATTACACTACCATCACTAAATCACTATTTTAGTTCATATCTATGTTCTTGTTCTAACCTTCTCTTAACAACCACTTTAAAATAAAATGCCATATCATTTCATTGACACTCACTGGAACTACTTTGTAAATTTGATGAGAAATCAAATTATTAAACTTAATTTATTTAAATCCCAGAAGTTGTAAGAGTCGTAAATTGTGACTATATGTTCTTAAGTGGTAACTACATAATGGTTTGTTAATACTAAAGTTCATCATCTTTTATTCATAGGAATGTGTGTTTTTTCTAACACTTCTATTTTATTTATTTTGCACATATTATATAGGAATTGTACACATTCCTGTTTACTATTGGTTATTATCTATCAAATATAATTTAACAATTCACATGGCATACCCCGTTTATTTATATAAATTACATCAACACAATTACAAAGAAAGTTGTAGTATGTCTTAAAATAATAGTTTTATGTTATTAATTGACAAGCATAGCATACAAATATATATCTAGTTGTTCAACATGTAAGGCTATTTATTTTCATAAATTTAGAAACAAAATTGAGTACAAACTCAGTTTTTCCAATAAATTCATGTTATAATTTGGCTGATTTATATTAAATATATTTTATATTACAAAAAATAAACTTTTAATTAATTTGGAAGTTTTGTATTTGGAATATAAAGTAGAAAAGCGATTTATCTTGATGCAATGGTCCAAGTAAGGAAATCTTTGGTTGGTATTACCTTTTTAGTCTCAGTAGCATCAAAAAGATGTAAATTTCTTAAAAGTCAAAAAGAAATATCACTTCACAAATTCTGATTGAAAACAGTGTTAATCTAATATTTGGTCAGTATTTGTGTATATAGTCAAATTATCTGAAGCAAAACAATGCATCGACAGAATAAGTTGATATACTAACACAAGCTTAAGCTAAATTTCTTCCTTCCCCTCCCATGGTGTAGTAGTAACTGTTGACTACTAAGAAGAAATAAATTTGAAAAACTAAAACAAATGAAATCAAATAGTTAGAAAATTCAATTCTTCGATGAATTTTAAAAATTCAGTTTTATTAAATCTAAGATAGAACTGTTGTAGTAGTATACAAGATGAAGTAATTTGTTTTTAAGTTGCAACAATTGATTGTTTTAGCTCTTTTACAATTACAATCAAATTAATTTTTTCAGGGGTTTTACAAACATAATCGTAACTTTTTACATATTAATATTTTTCAATATTCCCCCCCATTTTTTAGTAACATAATAAGCTTTTAAATGCATATAAATAAATGCAAATAATAATTGTATTACATATTATTAATTTTTTTTTTTGGTTTTTTATGTGAAAATTTTGTGTTTTAAATGATAGGAAGTGAGTTATTATTATGATTCTAGAATATGTTTTTTAAATGCACACCTATTTTGAATTTGTTAGGTAATTTCAATAGTCTCATATGTGCAGTGATCAAAAAGTCAGTATTAGCCCTACATTTTTGAATGAATGTAAAATACAACATTGAAACTTAGGAAAACCTTGTGGGACACCAATAGCTATCTTTTAAATAAAAGTTAGCCACCCTTTAAAATTATGGGGTGGGGTAAGATAGACATTTTAAAATGTAAAGATACAGTTTATGGCACATTATTTTAAAACTTATTATAAAACAGATGCATTGGTGCAGTTTTAAGTTCAATATAATGATTGGTAACAAAATGGTGGATGGTGAACGTTTAAATAAAATAAAATAGAACATCGAGAGAGACTTCTTTTCAAGTATAGTTACTATTATTAATAATGTAAGAAGTATTATTGAAATATGTTGCAAAAAAAGGTCGAATGCGTGTTGTTCAATTTGCCTTTACAAATCATCAAACTGTTGTGATCCATTATTAATATTATGTGATAAATTTTACTCATAGTAATTCCCTCTTATATTATTTACCTTGAACCATTGTACTATCGTTTGACCACTGATAAGAAGTGATTGTTGCAATTTTTCATCACATCCAAATGTGGAACAGTAATATTACATTGATTAATAAAAATTGCAATATTTTTTAAATTTTTAACAATAGGAAAGTTACTTCAACTTCTTGACTGATCTAAAATACTATTAGTTTCAGAACTATACTTAACTCATTTCAAACTTTAAATTATGAAATCAATCCAATCACCTCTTCTTAATATAATGAAATGGGACATCATTTAGATAAAATATTAAATTCTAAAGTTTTATAATATACACAATATTTGTAAACAAACTTACCTAAACTTATGGTCAGTCCGTAAACAAAGTTATAGTTCTCAAATGGTCCTTTGCCAACTACGGCCCAGTACCCAAATACATACGATGACACACAAATAGTAAAGATAATAATAATAAGACATATAATACAATATGCCCGGACCAACTTCGGTTTTTCCTGAAACACAAATAATTAATTTTTACATTGCCACATATTTATACTTATTTAGTAAATTGTTGTTTTTTCTAGGTGTTTTAAAAGGAAAAACCCATCACTACTTTTAATAATTAATCATCACTTTATAAAAAGAGGGAAGACAAAACATAAAATAAAAACCTGTAGTCCTTGAACGCTCTAAAAACTTCAGAGTTGAAAAAAGAGAACAAGAGTTAGTCAAGACAGACCTGATAGGAAAGATGAAAGGAAGGTATTTAACCCAAGACTACATGTCAAAAGATGTAGATCCAACTAGGAACCTCGAAATTGCAAAGCCTATACTCTCTATAGTAAACCCCTGAGAAGTAATTAGAAATTATGTATGCCTAAAGGTGTTTATTTATTTATGTTAAAGATATATGGATTTTACTGAATTTAAAATATAAAGCGAGGAAAAGGAAGTCAAAAATTATTTTTCGAATTGTTTATATTTTAAAGAAATTGTTGTAATGGACGTCAGGGTGTATTACTTTACCCGCTCAACCAAAAAAAGAAAACAAAAACAGGAAAAAAAGACAACAAAAGAAAAAGAAAACATGATCTTATGCTAAAGCATAAAATCTCCTCTAGGTCACAAATTGTTAAAGGCACAAAATGTTCAGCAGCTCTTGACACTCAAGGGATATCTTCTACAAATCATACAAAGGATGTTTCAAAAACTTTCCAAATCCCAATCAATTCACCTGCTTAAGAAAAAAACCCACTGAAAAAAACAGTTGAAAAGCTTTCACAAGTTCCCTGAAGCATTAGGGACATACCTAAGGGTATGGTAAAAGAGTCCCCTGCAAAAGGCGCCGGTTTCTGAAGGGTGCAAAGTTGGTATAAGATTTTTAGTACATCGATAATGTTTGTCAATCAAAGAACAATTTAGACAACGTAGGTTGACTTTAGATTTTTGATCTTATTTATTTTTTGCCACCATCATAGAATGGAAAGCCAAACATACAATCTTACAATCTGTAAATTTATTGAAAAAACAAAGTTTTTAAATCTGAAAGCGTGAATGATTGCATGCATAAGCGGGAAATTTTTCTTTGTCTCAGTGGGGACGAAGGGAAATGTTTGGCAGCACTGTAATTAGAGAATATCTGTCTGCCTGGATGTGATGAGATCACGAGGGTGCAAATTTAGTTTGTTGATATAAGTGAGTTATTATTTTCATTATTAGTTTGTGAGTTTGTAAGGTAAGTCTAAAATATACTACTACTTATAGTTTCGCCAATACTATTAGTTTCAGATTTTAAAACTTTTAATAATAACTTTGTTCCCTGAAAGCCCTATTTACAAATGGGTAGCACTAAAAATGCCAACTCAGTCCTGGGAAATGTAATTAATAGCATAACTTTTAAGCATTCAATAAAGTTAGCTTAGGTTATAGTAGGGCAGTAGCATACCGTAGTCTGACAATCAGCTTAATGTTGAGGTTTTGGCGCCCGTGGAGCCTACTCACCACCCGGCACGTGGGATTGCGGATGTTCTAGATATAGTTCTTACAAAAGATGTTCCTTTTCCCACATAAGTACGGGTCACTCAGGATCTCTCGTCAGATCACTGCCCGCTGCTCGTGGCAGTTGCTGCGAATGCCACGATGAGTATGCCGTCCAACCCAGGTAGAACCAGGGTTGACTGGCCCCGCTTCAGCGAGTTGATTGCGGTCCGAATTCATGTACCGCCGCCTCCTGCCTCTGCTGAGGAGCTTAATGAGCATATCAGCATGCTCCACGATTCTTTCTCTTAGTCTGTTTCAGATGCTTCCGTCCACATAACCCAAGGTCCTTTAAGGGAAAAGCTGTCTTATAGAATTAGGAAGGAATTTGCTGTGAGGCGGAAGCTCCGAACTCACTGGCAGTTCACTCGCTCCCCGACAGCGAAGAGAAGATTCAACAGTCAGAATTCTAGAGTTAAGTTTTTGTTAAATGATTTCAGGTCTGAGGCGTGGGATTCATATCTCAATTCTCTAGACTTACAGGATGGTAGCGCCTGGAAATTGGCTAAAACAATCCGTAGTGAGAAGCGATCGAGCCGACCTCTCAACGGGCAGCGTGGCTTAGCCTACGCTGCTGCGGACAAGGCCTAGGTGTTTGATGATACTATGGAGGACCAGTTCCAGTCAAACCACGATGTTTACGACGAGGATCATGCAGATATGATCGAAGAATTCGCCGAAGAATACTTCGGATCCCCGGAGGAGTTAGACGACTTCCTGGAACCCTTCACACTAAAGGAGGTCTAGGCCGCCATCAATGCAATCAAGCCGATGAAGGCTCCTGGCTTGGGTGGGATTGGAGGAACGGCCCTACGGGCTGCGCCTCCTCAAGTTGTCTTAGTTTTACTTATGTTGTTTAACTCTGTCCTCAGATTTCGCCACTTCCCAATGCAGTGGAAGACCGCGAAGGTCATCCTTATTCCGAAGCCGGGAAAGGATCACCTTTTCCCGAAGAACTATCGACCGATATCTCTGCTGCCGACGATCTCAAAGATCTTTGAAAGACCTTTTCTTTCTGTCTAGGTTACAGCCCTACATAGAGGACATCATCAGACCTGAGCAATTTCGCTTCCGGAGAAGCCATTCTAGGACACTGCAGCTGACGAGAGTTATCAATCATCTGGTTGATAGCCACTATAAGTACTTGTCTTCTGTTGCAGTACTACTAGACGTCAGTAAAGCGTTTGACAGGGTATGGCACGAGGGCCTACTCTATAACTTGACCGATTCTCCTGTACCGGAGGCTGCTGTACACCTGATCCGCTCTTACCTTACAAGCTGATCCTTTAGGACCTTTGAAGACGGTGAAATATCATCGCTGCGGCCGATACTTGCTGAAGTACCCCACGGCAGTGTCTTGGGACCGGTATTGTTTCTTATTTATATAAATGATTTTCCAACTGTTCCAGGTGTGACACTGTCGCTTTATGCAGACGATGAGTTTTTACACTGTAGTAGTGCAAACCCATGTACGCGGCAAGAACCATATGGAAGTAGCTAAACGCGCTGTCCCAATGGCTGGAGAAATGGCGTATTAAGATTAATGCGAAGATATCCGATTCTATCTGTACCATGAAGAGACGTAAACATGGGCACAGAATTGCACATGAGCTGGAAATTGACAGAGTGGCTATCCCCTGGAAGACTACCGTCAAGTACCTTGGCATCACGCTTGACAGTAAGCTCAACTTCAGACGGCACTGCTACGTATCGAACCCCACTTTGGAACGCCACTTACCACTTATCCCTACTTTGG
>CAUPSG010000386.1:0-93610 GCA_963513935.1 Aphrophora alni
TCCCCTGACCACTCTTGGGAGATCCTCTTCCTCTTCTACAGGTATTGATGGAAGCTCTTGCAAAATCATTTTGGACGGCTGGGTTCTCTTCTTACGTGCTCCTGATAAGAGATCAAAATACATTTAGATAAATACATTAAAATACTAATCATCTATACAATAATTATCTGTTTCCTTTATGGCACGAAATTTCAACATATCAGAAGTCAGGATTTCTGCAATAAAAATATATATTTTTGTAAAAAATTATTTTATATCTGAATGTTTTAAAAAGTGCAACTGTTTTCGCCGATGACAAAGTAACTGTTGGCTTGGAATTAATTATTCTGTTTACATAGTTCATAGTACTTCTGTATGATGTTTTCTGGTTATATAAAAATTTATTATATTTTTTATTTTGTGCTCATTGTGTCCAGGATAAACATATATGTAGGCATTTTGAACATTAAAAATTATTAAAATTTGTTTAATTCCCTTGCCTCAGATATCTGTTTCACTCTCTTAAAAATATTTATACTGGATAGTGTATTATATATATTCACTTTCGTACAAATATTTTTAATTAAATTATTTATTATCATCTAGGCATACCATACAGGAAAGCTTAATTCGATAACCCCGAAAAAATTAATTTAAATGTTTTTTTTTAAGACAGTACTTAAATACATGAACTGAAAACAAAATTTTAAGTTTTTGCCTCTTACATGGTAAAATATGTTAGAAAAAAATTAGCAATTTTAATAAAATGTATGTTATAAGTTGGGTTTAACAATCCACCGAAAAAGCTTTAAAAAACAAAAAATTTGGTGAGTAAACTTGATTTGTAGTATTTTATAAAAAGTTTTTGGACAACTCTTTCTTTGACAGTTGTATAACATGTCAGTAGCTCATTTTATACATGTTAATAATATTGCATCCAATTATCCTCGGACAAATTTTTTTTTAAGAAAAAAAAAATGTATAAACATTAAAAGAGAGAAAAAACAAAATTGCTAAAACAATCTTAAAATTAGGTTACGGTTTGGAAATCAGCATAAATTGCTCTAACAATCTGATTTTTATTGGCTATAAACTATAGTCTACTACATGTTATTATTGTGAAATCGTTATTTGGTAGTTCCTTTTTATCTAGTGTGTAAATAAGCCTATAATATTGCATTTTGTGCAACTACCAATCTACGTTTATTACTGCCATGGGCAAGTTTGTAAACGGGTGGATTCACAAAATACAGAAAAAGAAATTACATTATATTAAGTTAGTGTTTCACCTGCATGCTCAGTATTTTGTAAAATAATAAGTATCATATATTTTTTAGGTTTTAAGTAAAACTCTTATTTAAAAAAAAAAAACACAATTTTGTGCGCCCTGTATAAAATAATCTATTGTGGGATGTTACATAACATTCAGTAGAAATATTACTGTAAAAAAAAAAAAAAAAAAAAAAAAAAAAAAAAAAAAAAAATTTATAAATTTTTGTAATCAGGCACCTTTTAAATTTTATCCACACAATTTTCTGTTGAACAAACTTTCCCAATGAAAAAATACTAAAATTGTGACACATAGACTGTTTACTAACACATGTGAGAAAAGATAATGTGACTGCAGTGGGTGGGATTGAATTTGGATAATATCTAACAATACTTTGTAATCAGTTGAGACTTTTTTTTAAATAAAACCGCTCCAGTGCAACATTAATAAAAATCATAATAGACTATGTAAATATAGTCTAAGTCCTTTGAACATGTAAAATATAGCTGGGTTTTGATGAACCAAGCAAACTTGTAGGCTTTTGTAAGGTGATAAATATCATTTGGGTTATTTTCAAAATTTATGCAACATAAGTCCGTAGGTTTCGCCTTATTTTAAACTTTTCATTTATTACTTTGGAGATGATTTTTTAAATTGTACAGATAAAGAAAAATTAATTATAACAAATTGGCACTATTTATAACAAAATTATATTATCCAAGCTAAATAGTAAATAAAAATATTTACTTTGTTGAAAACACGCTTTTTCCCTGTCCAGGCAGTAACATCTTTTAGTTATTTCTGTATAAATATATAGATTTATACTGGGATTATTATTGTATTAATATGTTATTTGAAGAACTGGTTAAATAGGTTTGTCCAAGATTTACCATAAAAATTATTGTTATAATGTCAGTTTATCAAGTTTTAGTACTAACGCCAAATATAACGCTAAATACTAGTAGGCCTACCTAACGCCAGATTCAAAAAATAAGAAAATGATACACGAACTTCGTGATGATTTGTCCAAAAGTATGAGTGTGGCAAGAAAAAGCAAAATAAAATTCTGATTTATTTATTTACTCTCCTTATTGTTCCGTACACAAAAAATATGTATATCAAGCGTCAAAAAATTTATAATACAAAAAAAAAAATACATCAAACATTTATCACATCATCAAATATTATAAATAAAACCAAATCAAACAATTTGAAATCAAAAGTTGCAAGAGCTTTAATATTCAATAACATTATGTTAACTTGTATGCCAAGTCCCAGACATTGAAACGTTACGAAGTTCTACAATGACATCAAGACTGATACACAAAAAAGTCGTACTTTAGGACTCTGCATCACTGAGGCTTGTAAAGGCAACATAACCGAAGGGACATTTGTTGTGGGCAAGTTGTTGGGTGGCAAAAGAGGATACAATATTTTTTCAATTATATAGGCTAAACTTAGATGTAGTCTAATTTTACGAATTCTGTAGAGAAAAGTTATAGGCTACCTATTTATGCCTATAACTTATAGAAATTCTTTTAACATCCTTTGTTTACGATATAACAGGAAATTTACTGTAAATGTTTGTAGACAATTTTAAAAAAAGGCGAGACAGCCGTTGGGTTTTAGTTTTGAAATGTGAATGAACGAATAATTATAAAATGCCCTAAAATAAAAATAAAAAGACAACACAAAACATTGGGTGTTTTGACTTGGACTTTGTAAAGTAGTATTGAATTTGACCTAGCGACCAAGAATTGTTAGATCTTTTACTTTGAACAATATTTAGATTAGATTAAGAAATGTTGGATCTTGTACTTTGAAAATTATTTTGGTTAATATTTTATTGTTTTTAAATTTCATTAAGTCTAGTCTGTTTAACCTGATGCAAAGCTGTTAATTGGGCTTTTTTTAATGGTATAGTATATTTGTTTATTGAAAATATAATATTTATTAGAAATAATTAATAAAATTGGTCTACATGTATTTGGTATATTCTGCACAATACAACTATAACAATTATTAATGTATCATTATGTACAATTTTGTTTAGTTAGTTTTGTGTTTGGTGATGCTGTAATTGATTTTTGAAATATACGAGTTGTAAAGACGAAGATAGGGAATTCAAAAGTTATTTTTAAATGAAATATAGTTTTTTTAGTATCTTTCATGGAACATCATGAAAGTTATGTTATGGCATGCAAAACTATGTTAGTTATGCAGTAGGCTACTTATAGAAACATAGCGTCTATTATAAAAGTGTCATTATTACGTCACATTAAAATAGTTGTATGTTTAATATAATGAAAATAACGTTAAAAAAAGTCAATTGTCTACGATTTAAAAAATGTATTTTTTTTTTTACGTTAAGTTATTTACTTACATTCATGGTACATTATGAAAGTTAGGTATTGCTTGCTAAACCATGTTTGTTGTTATGCAGTACTTTAACAATATAGCGTTCATTATAGGCATGTCAATACGCCACAACTTTAAAATAGTTGTATGTAATAAGAATAAAGTTATACAAAAGTGTTAGTGTTAGAAAGTCAATTATTGTCTATGATTTCAAAAATGTAATTTTGTTACGTTAAGTCTTCAGTATTGCTCAGCCCTGTATGTATATATATACACGGTGTTTCATGGGAACCCTGACAAACTTTTGGAAACGGTTTCATGGGTCAATACAAGGAAAAAATGTTATATAAAGATAGGTCCAAAACCTATTTGTTTCATATTTACAGCCAAAAATAGAGTTTTTTCAGTTTTGCTTGTAGTTAAGGCATTTATATCAAATATTAGTGATAATAATTTGATAAAACCTACATGGTTAGTTAGTAGAGAAAATTCTACAGATATATCATTAGTTGTAAGTACTAAAATGAGGACTTTTATTCGGCAACAGCACTTTACAAATTAAAATTTACTAAAAAAAATTAGTACTCAAAAATTGTTTTCAATTTTTAAATGGCTTTCACGTGAGATCCGATGGACCATTATGGCTGCAACTTTATCAAAAGTTGTAGAATTTCATGTACAATAAAGTTATTAGTTAGATATGTTTAGTTTTACAAGTAACTTTTATTGGTGTATTAATAAGCTGTAAGCTAACATAAATTACAAATTACCTTTTATCTGGTGTATGATGCAACATACATTATTTTGTTTGTATAATATGAATTCTACTACATTTAAATAAATACTATTTATCTTACAATACTATTTACTGGTTTATAACATTATAATAATTATACTTAGTTTAAAATGTTTTCAAATTGTCCCCCATTGTGATCTCGGCAGAGCCTGGCTCGCTTTAACAGGGAAGACGTCGCAGCTCTTATCATTGCAGGGTTGTCTTTGATTCTTTGGGCGAAATTTAATATTCTTTCTACTAACTCTACTCTTGTCTGTGATTTGGTTTTGTAAACCTCCGTTTTCATGTGCCCCCACAAATAAAAGTCCATCAGAGTCAGGTCCAGTGACCTTAAAGGCCAATGTACTGGTCCACGGTGAGCAATTAGCTTTTCACCGTAACGGTTCTGTAACAAGCGAATAAACCGGGTCGAATTATTGCTTCCACGGATGCAATAACTCATCATTCAAAATACGGTTAACATTTCTTTGTCGTTCTGAAATTCAGAAAGGATATAAATGGCCTATTAGTGCGTTCGCAACATTGCTTTAAGCAATGGAAATAAGCAGTAAGCCACTAACAAAACACATTACCCCTGCTATAGATTAGATAATTACTATGTATACATATACATTCAATTACTTATTAAAATTTGTTGAGTCATTATTCTTTTTATATATAGCAATGTTAATTAATACATTAGAAACCAATCTTCTTAAATGCTGTGGAAAACCAATATATTAACTGAAATTAAATTGCCTACAGTTATATAACCGTTTTAAAACTTTCCTAGTTTCTTTTTTTCCGTAGTACTTTTTCAACAAGACATACGTTGCCGATCTTTGACTTGTTTAATTATTCAGCATAGAATCCGCCTTTCAGAATGTCACCTTTCGAGTCTTGTAGAATGTACGTTACAGGATTGGTCGCTACCACAGCGTACACCGTAAACACTTCGTTTGTCCAGTTGGGTAGATTTCCTTTAGCAAAAGTTTTTTAAGTTTCGATATTCTAACTTTGTCGTCCACTTTAAATCGCGCCAGTGCTTTTGTACTCTTGCGTGCTATTTTGTCCAGTAACGTTTTCTCATGCTTTTTCAGCACTTCAGCGGGTTTCATGCCGATAGTACTGTGCACAGTGTTATTGTATGTCTTTACTACGTTTTTCAGTAGTTCCAACCACTCGTAACTACCGCGTGAAGTGAATTCACGCCACATTATATTTTTTTCAAAGTACGGTTCAGACGCTCCACAATAGATGCTTTCTTGTCTGATAAAGTGGCGTAGTGATTTATTTATATTGTATTTTTTCATTAATCTCTTCACGTGTATATTGAAAAAACTCATTCCCCTGATCGGTCTGGAAATGATTCATCCGATGTTTTTTTAGCATCGGTTCTAACGCTATCTATCGTCTTCTATGGTTCTGCAATCGCAAATTTATCATTATCAGTATATATTTGTAGCCTTGGTTTTCCTTAGCATATGGAATCATTTCCAATAGATCGGCTTGATAACTCCTTGCAGCGTTACACCTCGTGTTTTGACATTTCTAACTTTGAAAACCATCAATACTTAAAAACAAACATCGTGACTTTATAAACTGCGCATAACTGTGGTTACAGAAAATCGAGTTACTTATAAGTAAGCCTATGAAAGATGGCGATTTCTTAATTTATAAATTAATATATATATATATATATATATATATATATATATATATATAAATTAATTATAAAAATTTCAAAATTATATGTAGAATTGAATGAGTTTGATATTTTAATGCATTTGAGAGATATTGTAGTTTGAAATGTATAAAAATGCCCGTTTCAAACGCAATGCTTTTTTATTTAATACACGTAACTCTGTAACTATTCATCCAAATATCTCGGAACGGTTTAAGATACCATGCCACATCCTTCGTCTATAATCCTTTACTATTACAAGGTTGTAAAACTTGGGTCTGTATCTCCCAATCTGGCATATTAGCGAAAAACCTATGAAAATTATTTGTTTTTTTATAGTTTAATGTATAAGTTAATGTAGTTTAATGTTTTTATTTTGTTTATTATAAAGTTTTTGCAGATTTTCTTATAGTTCTCTATTTTTTTGTTTCAGAAGATATCAGTGTTACACATATTATGCAAACAAGAGTTCAGTGTTGTGTTTGGTTTTGATAGTGGAGAAACAAAATCGTATGTTTTTATGTCAATTGTATAATGTAACTACAAGTGGATATGTAGTGAAATGTATTATATAAACAATTATTATTTACCAATCATTGCATGTACTAGGAAGAAATAATATTTGCAAAATTGTAATCATAAAAATTGTTTAATGAATAAATATGTAAAATAACAGAAAAGTGCTTTTTTTAAATTTATTGAGTTATTCCTAACACATTTCCTGTTTCCTACAGAAAAAAAAAGTTGTCTTGCAGGTAGCAATATTTCGCAGGAAATGTATGGTAGAGTGCTGTACTTACCAGCCATATAAACTGAGATAATTATTACTTGGTTTGTTGTCTGGTAAAAGGCAGCACCTTCCACAACATAAAATTGTGAAAGCTATTGCTTCGAATATTCTCAGGTAGAATGCAGCAATTCCATTACAAAAAAAATAAACCCAGATCTCTTAAAAAACTTATATTCTCCTGATCCTTATAAAAGACACCAAAACTTGATATCCAGTGAATAGAAGTTGTTAGGAGGTCTATCGCTATTGAAATATTCATCGCAACTCTGATGTTTGAATCACAGCTGCATTGACCTTTTTAACATTATATTCTCCTGCTACCTTGAAAAGTTACAAAAACCTGTTATCCAGTGAATAGAAATTGTTAGGAGGTCGATTGGTATTGTTAAATTGAAAACTGAATCACAGTTAACATCTACGACCTTTAAGATTAAATTCTCCTAATACTGCGGTAAAACGACAAAATCCAGTTATCAGGTGAATATGATTTGATAGGAGGTCTATTTGAATTGAAAACTGAATCACTGTTAACATCCACCTCCTTCAACATTATATTCTCACAATAGTCCGGTAAAAAGACAAAATCCTGTTATCAAATGAATATGATTTGATAGGAGGTTTATCTGAATTGAAAACTGAATCACAGTTAACATCCACCTCATTTAAGATTATATTCTCCTGATACTTCCTGCTTAAATTTAACTTGAAAAGTTACAAAAGGGAGGAGGAGGAGACAGCACACAAAATGGCGTCACCAATTGACGTCCAAAAATGGCATCCAAATGACATAAAAAGGGCAAATAATTGTTTGGTAAGGGGTATGGAGAGGGTTATGGGAGGTACAAGGGGCGGGGCTTAAGTCACGTCGTCACTTTCCTCCACTTTTATTCTAAAGTGCCCCCGTTTCTAATGACATCTACCTCCTTGAACATTATATTCTCCGGAAACTGCGTTAAAACGACAAAATCCGGTTATCAGGTGAATATAATTAGATAAGAGGTCTATCTGAATTGAAAACGGAATCGCAGTTGAGATTTACCTCCTTTAACATTATATTATCCGTATACTGCGGTAAAACGACCAAATACTGTTATCAGGTGAATATGATTTGATAGGAGGTTTATCTGGATTGAAAACGGAATAACAGTTAACATCCACCTCCTTTAAGAATATATTCTCCGTATACTGCGGTAAAACAACAAAATCCTGTTATCAGGTGAATATGATTTCATAGGAGGTTTATCTGAATTGAAAACTGAATAACATTCAACATCCACCTCCTTTAAGATTATATTCTCCTGATACTTCCTGCTTAAATTTAACTTGAATAGTTACAAAAGGGAGGAGGAGGGGACAGCACACAAAGTGGCGTCACCAATTGAAGTCACAAAATGGCGTCCAAATGACGTAACAAAATGGCGGATGGTAATAGGGTATGAAGTGGGGTATGGGAAGGGACAAGTGGCAGGGCAAGTGAAGGGGAGAGGGGCGGGGCAAACGAAGGGGCAGAGAACGAGGCAAAGGGGTTGGGCGTAGCTTAAGTCACCTGGTCGTTTCCCACCACTTTTGTTCTAAAGTGCCCCCGGCTCTACTGACATCTACCTCCTTTAACATTATATTCTCCGGATACTGTGGTAAAACGACAATATCCACTTATCAGGTAAATATGATTTGATAAGAGGTCTATTTAAATTGAAAACTGAATCACAGTTAACATCCACCTCCTTTAAGATTATATTCTCCGAATACTGCGGTAAAACCACAAAATCCTGTTATCAGGTAAATATGATTTGTTAGGAGGTCTATTTGAATTTAAAACGGAATCCAAGTAATATCTACCTCCTTTAACATTATATTCTCCTGATACTTACCGTTTAAATGTACCTTGAAAAGTTACAAAAGGGAGAAGGAGGGGACACACACAAAATGACGTCACGAATAGACGTCACAAAATGGCGTCCAATTGCCGTCATAAAATGTCGGATAAGGGTATGGTAAGGGGTTTAGAGAGGGATAAGGGGAGGGGCAAGAGGCGGGGCAAGGGGTAGGGCAAGCGGCGGCCAAAATAGGGCAAGGGCGGAGCAAGGGGCAGGCAAGGGCGGGGCAAGGGCGGTGCAAGGGGCTGGGCTTAATCCATGTGGTCACTTCCCGCTACTTTTATTCTAAAGTGTCCTGTTACTACTGACATCTACCTCCTTTAACATTATATTCTCCGGATACTGTGGTAAAACGACAAAATCCAGTTATCAGGTGAATATGATTTGATAGGAGGTCTATTTGAATTGAAAACTGAATCACAGTTAACATCCACCTCCTTTAACATTATATTCTCCGAATACTGCGGTAAAACCACAAAATTCTGTTATCAGGTAAATATGATTTGTTAGGAGGTCTATTTGAATTGAAAACGGAATCCAAGTAATATCTACCTCCTTTAACATTATATTCTCCTGATACTTCCCGTTTTAATGTACCTTGAAAAGTTACAAAAGGGAAGAGGAGGGGACACACACAAAATGACGTCACAAAATGGCGTCCAATTGCCGTCATAAAATGGCGGATAAGGGTATGGTACACGGGGTATAGAGAGGGATAAGGGGAGGGGCAAGAGGCGGAGCAAGGGTTGGGGCAAGCGGCGGCCAAAATAGGGCAAGGGCGGAGCAAGGGGCAGGCAAGGGCGGAGCAAGGGGCTGGGCTTAATCCACGTGGTCACTTCCCGCTACTTTTATTTTAAAGTGTCCTGTTACTACTGACATTTACCTCCTTTAATATTATATTCTCCGGATACTGTGGTAAAACGACAAAATCCAGTTATCAGGTGAATATGATTTGATAGGAGGTCTATTTGAATTGAAAACTGAATCACAGTTAACATCCATCTCCTTTAACATTATATTCTCCTGATACTTCCTGTTTAAATGTAGGAATGTGCTGTATTGTACCATATATCAAACTAAGCAATAACTTGCCATAATAAATATAACTTGCCATTATGTTGCCATAATAAATCTGCAACAAAATTAAAATAGCAATTAAAACTATATAATTAATTGTCAAACTTTTATGAAAGGTAAACTTCTTTTGGCGCACCAGGTACAGAATACATTAGCATGGGATAAATGGGAATCCATCGTCACAAACTTTCTAATACATAAATACTAAAACTAAAATTCTGTCAAAAATATAAGACAATATTTCTCATACATAAATGCTATAACTAATAATCTGTCAAAAATATACGACAAACTTTCTCATACATAAATACTAAAACTAATAATAGGTCAAAAATATACGACGAACTTTCTCATACATAATAAACTAAATCTAATAATAGGTCAAAAATATACGACGAACTTTCTCATACATAAATACTAAAACTAATAATCGGTCAAAAATATACAACGAACTTTCTCATACATAAATGCTATAACTAATAATCTGTCAAAAATATTGCACAAATTTTCTCACACATAAATACAACAACTAGTAATCCGTCAAAAATATTGCACAAACTTTCTCATACATAAATACTAAAACTAATAATCGGTCAAAAATATACAACGAACTTTCTCATACATAAATGCTATAACTAATAATCTGTCAAAAATATTGCACAAATTTTCTCACACATAAATACAACAACTAGTAATCCGTCAAAAATATTGCACAAACTTTCTCATACATAAATACTAAAACTAATAATCGGTCAAAAATATACGACGAACTTTCTCATACATAATGCTATAATTAATAATCTGTCAAAAATATTGCACAAACTTTCTCACACATAAATACTACAACTAGTAATCCGTCAAAAATATTGCACAAACTTTCTCATACATAAATACTAAAATTAATAATCTGTCAAAATATTGCACAAACTGTCTCATACATAAATACTAAAATTAATAATCGATCAAAAATATTGTACAAACTTTCTCATACATAAATACTAAAATTAATAATCTGTCAAAATATTGCACAAACTGTCTCATACATAAATACTAAAATTAATAATCGATCAAAAATATTGCACAAACTTTCTCATACATAAATACTAAAATTAATAATCTGTCAAAAATATTGCACAAACTTTCTCATACATAAATACTAAAATTAATAATCTGTCAAAATATTGCACAAACTGTCTCATACATAAATACTAAAATTAATAATCGATCAAAAATATTGCACAAACTTTCTCATACATAAATACTAAAATTAATAATCCGTCAAAAATATTGCACAAACTTTCTCATACATAAATACTAAAATTAATAATCTGTCAAAAATATTGCACAAACTTTCTCATACATAAATACTAAAATTAATAATCTGTCAAAATATTGCACAAACTGTCTCATACATAAATACTAAAATTAATAATCGATCAAAAATATTGCACAAACGTACTCATAAATAAATACTACAACTAATAATCCGTCAAAATATTGCACAAAAGTTTTCACACATAAATACTTAGACTAATATTATGTCAAAATATTGCACAAACGTTCTTTACATAAATACTAAAACTAATCATCGGCCAAAAATGTTGCATAAAGTTTCTCATACATAAATACTAAAATTAAAAATCGGTTAAAGGTATTGCACAAACTTTCTCACAGATAAATAGGCCTACTAATAATATAAATCTGTCAAAATATTGCAACAACCTTCTTATTTTATATAAATACTATAACTTTACTAATATTCTGTCAAAAATATTGCATAAACTTACTCTCACATCCATACTAAAACTAATAATCTGTCAAAATATTGCACAAACTTTCTCACACATAAATACTTAAACTAATAATCTGTCAAAAATATTGCACAAACTTTCTCTTACATAAATACTAAAAGTAATAATCTGTCAAAATTTTTCAAACTTTCTCATACATAGATACTAAAACTAATAATGGTTCAAAAATATTGCACAAACTTTCTCATAAACACATCTGTAGTAAAACAAATAATTGGTGTTAAAATATTGCACAAATTTTATTCACTACATTATAGTTGTTACGAATCCTTATTACCCGTAAAAATTATATTTTTCAATATTGATAATAAGATCAATTTCATAATTATTTATCGGTAAATTAAGACTCTAAGAAGCTCAATAAATAAAGATAAAAATTTTAATTACCGCATTTCGAACAAATCTATATGTAATGAAAAATGATTATTGGAGTTTAAGAAGCTGTAATCTGTTTTTTGCCCTTAACTCCAGGATAATAATAAGGAGTTTGTTTAACTTAGTTTAATTTTATATTTGAAATGCCATTCTTTTCATTAACAGAAAGTGTAAACCATTCAGTTGGTGAAGTTTTTAATGTTGTTAAAAGGAGCGTGGAAAACTAGAGGCGCGTTTTATGTTTCCCTTTCTTCTTTATTTACATTCTTAAATTTAGGCTCACTAGACGAATGGCTTTCTTCCTTTTGGGAAATACGTCCCTGTCTGTGTCACTTTGTCGTCCTTACCTTTTCCGTCGAATCCTCTTTGATCAAGAATATCTGTCTGATTTAACACTGTTAATATTTTCACGACTTAAATGTAATTCTTAAATATTTAAATTTACAGTAGACCTTTATAAAAAGAATTATTACTTAATAATGTTTATTGATTGAGCGTTTTAAATTGCTGCGCCATAACTAACTTCTCTTATTAATTTCACATTATAATTGTTAATCAGCTTTACATGAATTTGGGAATTAATTAATTATTCCCTCCCTCAAACATCCTAGGTAGCTGTTTTGATTTGAATTCTTTTTGTAATTCGACTCCTGAAAAACATTTCATTCAATTATTTTGATATAAATTTATCTTTTATTACACAGGATTATAGCAGATTTTTCTACTGATTAAACTTTTATCCGCATTATAAACAAACATTAAACTTTAAATCAGTGAAAACAACATTAAAGTTTACAATTACATTCTACAACAACTTTAATATTTGTACAGACTTTATTTGCACGGTTAACTCAGATGTAACATAAATTTTATTCTCATCGAAGTTTGTAAATAATAACTTAATTCAAATTTTCTACCTTTATTAATATAGTTGTTTAAAATAAATGGTGTTTTTGCAAAAACTTTCTCTCAGGAATGTACATAAACAAGAATGGCTTGAGTATTGACACTAGAAACCATCAGGGCTCACTGAAGTGAGTATGGGCGTAGCAATCCCAATGGTCCTAGCTGGATCTACACATTTAGTCTTTGGTTATTTCCATCCCTTTCATCTATCATATATTATCAGGTGTCTTTTTACCAACACTTGTTCTGTTTCGACCCTGATTTTATTGCAATATTCAAGTGACAATGTTCTAATTTTTATTCTTTTCTTTCTTGTTTTTATATTGACAGTTTTTTATAAAAACTAAATTATGATGGAAAGGTATTTAGCATTTAACCTACGACAAACAAAATCAAAGAATCTAAGAATAAAATTAGGAATTGATATCTTCCGAATTATAAAAGCTCAGGGATTAAGATGGTTAGAACACATTTGATAAAAAGTGCGATTAAGAAGAAGAAAGAAATATCAAGTAAGAAAATGGGGGCTGAATAGCATCACTGGAGATGGTTGGTGATGGGAGTAAGATTAGTGAGAGATAGATAGGTTTTGAAGAGCTCAAACAGTGAAGACGAAGGCAAACAAAAAATACCAGTTTTCACAAAACTTTTACTTGTGAAAATTTTGAAAAGGAAATTTAAAATAAAAGCTTTCGAGAAACTTTAACAGGGGAATGACACTATTTTTCTCGGAATGTAGTACAATTTGATATATCTTCCTAATGTGCTTTTAGGAGAGCTAATTGGATATTAATATTCAAATTTTAACCCCAACTAATACACATTATCTTAAAGAAAAAAACAAGTAGACGAAAACCTCTCAAAACGGAGGGAATGTGTTGTCCTTGTTAAAATTGGATAATAACCAATTAATTAAAAATATTACTATTCCTGTTTTTGGTTTATTTTAGCTATAAATAGGTTTTATTATAAAGGAGGCATTACATTAGGGGAATACTAGTAAGAATAAACCTCACACTGGGGAAGGGTAAAGGGCAATCACGACCAGTTAAATTAATTCTATTCAGAATTTAATTCTATCAGATTTTATAATTTGTATTTATTCAGTCGTTATGATGTCTCCATTGATTCAAATTATAAAATAAATGAACAGTCAACTTTTAATAAAATTATAATTTAGAGTCAATTTAACATAGAAAACAGTACTGGAATATGATTTCAATTATTTGACCCTAATAAATATCGCGGCCAATACACACAGGTGTCCTAAAAATTCATAAAGTATGATTTTTTTGAGTGTTCAAAATATCAGAAATATCTTAGTTTAAAATTTTAATAGAGATATGAAAAAATAGAAATTTCTAAAGAATAAGATTCTCTATTCACAGAGTGGATTAAAAGTTAGGAGATATGTAGATGATACGGTAACAGTTAAAATATCAAATTGACACTACTAGCTTACGACTCAATAATTACCCCACCCCACCAAGAAAAAAATTCACAAGGTGTTCTGGACGAAACTGTGAATATTACAACAAAATGTGAAGTATAAAAATCAAGTCACGCCACTTTCCCACTCCCCACCCACTTCCCTGATTTATTTTTAATCTCTCTCATATTGTGATATTTACGAATAATTATATATTTTAATTTTCTGGACAGTCTATACTAAAAATTTGCCTTTTTTTATATCTACAATATTTTGGAAATGTTAGTAACTGAATTAGATTACACCAATGATATGGGTCTCAAAAGATGCAAAATTGAAAATAGAGTAAATTCTGAAATAATCACTTTGAAATCTCAAATGATTTATAGAAATTGCAGTTTATACGTGCCAGATTTTAACATTTCACGTTTCGCCACTTGCAATCCCTTTTTAAAACACCTTTAGCTACCTATCTATTCATTTCATTGGTATGATATTTTACAAGCAGAGAAAGAAAGAAGAAATATAAATTTTACAGTGTTTTTTTTTTTCAAATTGAAAATATTTTTTTATAGTTTCTGAGTAATTAAGTCGAGAACAGTCTATTTTCAAACTTTGCAAAAACGTCAGGGATACCTTATCTAATTTTTTAATGCCAAAAAGTGAGTTTTGATTTTTGAGTGTTTTATAGCTTAATAGAAGCAGAATTAAATTTGGAGTCGATGGGTGCTATTGAAATTTCAAAATTTTTAATATTTTTTTTCATTTTTATCTATTTTTTAGTAAACATTTCAACAACTACCAATACAAACGATGTTGGTATCAAAAGATGCATAATTGAATAGAGAGTAAAACCATGAAAAAAAAAAAAAAAAAAAAAAAAAAAAAAAAAAAAAAAAAAAAACACTTTAAAATCTAAAAGGGTTTACGAGTAATTGCAGTTTAAATTTGTTTTCAAAAAAGATCAAAAATTTTTTAGAACATTGATATGGGTAACAAAATATGCAAAATTGAAAAGAGAATAACCCCTAAATAAATCACTTTGATATCTCAAATGGTTTAAGAGTTATTGCAATTTATATGTCAATAAAAATACCAGATTTTAACATTTTACGTTTCGCCACTTGCAATACCTTTTTAAATCGCCTGTAGCTCCATAACTATACATCGTAATGATATGAACTTATAGGTGATGAAAGAAGAAAGTTCAAATTATACTGCTGTTTTTTCCAATCGAAAAAATCTAATAGTTTCTGAGTAATTACTTTGAGAAAATAGCAAATTTTGAAACTTTGCAAAATAGTAAAGTACCCCCTTGCAGTTTTTTAGGCGAAACAGTGAGTTTTTGATTATTGTTTGTTTTTATGACTTAATAGAAGCAAAATTTAATTTGAAGTCGAGTGGCGCTATTGAGATTTAAAATTTTTTTATATTTTTCATTTTATCTATTTTTTGGTAAAAATTTCAACATGTACCAATACTACTGATATGCACATCAAAAGATGTAGAATTTAAAAGGGAGTAAACCCTAAAAACATCGCTCTGAAATCTCTAAGGGTTTACGAGAAATTACAGTTTAAAGTTTTTTCAAAAAAGATCATACAATTTTGAAAACCATTGATATGGGTATCAAAAGGTGCATAATTGAAAGGAGAGTAAACCCTGAATAAATAACTTTGATATCTCAAATGGTTTAAGAGTTATTGCAATTTATATGTCAATAAAAATACCAGATTTTAACAGTTCACGTTTCGCCACTTGCAATACCTTTTTAAATCGCCTGTAGTTCCATAACTATTCATCGTCATAATATGAACTTATAACTGATGAAAGAAGAAAGTTCAAATGTTACTGTGGTTTTTTCAAATCAAAAATATCTCCTACAGTTTCTGGATAAATAATTCGTGAACACATCAAATGTTCAAACTTTGCAAAAACGTAAGGTTCCTTGCAGTTTTTTTATGCACAAAAGTGAGTTTTTGATTTTTGATTGTTTTTATGACTTAATAGAAGCAAAATTAAATTTGAAGTCGAGGGGTGCTATTGAAATTTCAAATTTTTTTTTTTTTTTTCATTTTTATCTAATTTTTGGTAAAAATTTCAACATTTACCAATACGCATATCAAAATATGTAGAATTTAAAAAAGAGTAAACCCTGAAAACATCGCTCTGAAATATCTAAGGACGAGAAATTGCAGTTCGTCGCCTGTCCTAGAATTGCAGTCACCCATTAAAATAAAGTTGTTTGTATCCCTATAAATATCCAAGAAATTAACTAATTCTGTAAAATCTGATTCCCAGTCCGATAAATTCCCCCCTGAAACGTATACAAAAACTAAAATATATTCTTTGTTATCGATTACTATTTTTACCAATGTTTTTCCACCAATTTTCTCAAAATTACAAATATTTTTCAACTTCTTTTTATACCCTATCACTAGTCCACCCTTAGCCCTCCCACGGACAGCTTCCCTCTTTGCTGGATCCCAACTCAGCTCAAATTCCGTAAAACAACTATCATACCTCTCAATTAAAAATTTCTCCACAAAGGTCTCCGCGAGGCAAAAAATATCAAATTTTGCAATATACTTAAAGAAAGACACGTGCTTACCTTTTGATCCTGCAATATTATAGTAAAGAACAGAAAACTGTAAACAAGACAGAGGTTCGGTATATACACACACATTTTTCACACCACTTTCACTCTGACAGACACTTTTCTTTCACCTGCTCTTCTTCCCGGAGTCATCATTCAAAACCTTCATCACTAAGTCTCCCACATCGTGTCCCAGAAGTTGTATCAGCTTTTGGCTGCCATTTTCTCCTCCCATCATCAAACGCTTATCCTCAAGTCAAAACGCGTAATTTTCCACTATGAACTTGTCTTGCACCACTAGCATACGCTTATTCGGTGCCACTTTCATTAATTCTCTCTTCAGCTGGAAAAATTATGCCCTTGTTATTCGAGTGTCTTTACAAAAATCCCTGCTCAGAAAGAAATTAGTCCCCTTAAGTTTCCCAACGTTAAACAAAACACAGTTAAAATCATGGTCATCAGGTAGATGCGCTATGATGGGACCATCTCTTCTTATTGACCCCAAGGGATGAGCTCTATTTATACAAATCTCACTCCTTACGCCAAGCACGTTTACACAGAAATCTTTCACAATCGTGACACAATCGGCCCTTTCATCGTGCGTTAAACTTCTAAATATGATTTTATTTCTACGGTTTCTGTTTTCTAAATCATTCAGTCTATATATAATCGTAGAGTTTGTCTGTTTCATCCCCTCTACTTCCTCTTTCAATGCTTTATTTTCCTCCCGCAGTCTACCGATTTCTGTCATCAGACTCTGTGTATCACTTTTTGTACCCAACTTTTCGAGCTTTTTATCCAACAATGTGTCCAACTGCTTTATCACTGCACCCATATCCATGCTTTCTTCCAGAAGTCGATCACTTGTAGATTTCTTCACAGTCTTTGGTTAAACCAACTCCGGAGACGTCTGAGATCGGCTACGTTTCCCACCGGACGTTGTTGAAAAATACTTTTTAATATTCTGTGACTATGCCAACACCAAAACTCGCATTACGGTAACTTATTACTCGAAATAAAATAATTATTTCATCAAACTTAATTTGAACTAAATTCTTGCAGGAACCAGCATAACAGATAACTTGTTTTATATCATCCACACAGTGTTTGCACAGTAGAGATAAGAGAGCCACAAACTACGTCCTTATTGTTTGACTGCCCGCTCGCTACTCTACGTTTACTCAAAAGCGTTTCATCGATAAAGTCGCCATCCTCAGTGATACATGAGCTGCAATAACTTACAGTTATAGTTTAGTTATTGTAGCTCGTACTGGCAGGAAACAAAATATTAATCTCGAGTCAGGATTACTTCTATGTGCAATGTTTAGACTTTAAAATAAAATCAACCACATCCGGTAATTTCATGACTTCTGATTATTACAATGATAAGATTTTATCGTGTGTCTTGATTTTGAAATTGTGACGTAACTGTTTTTGATAGATGTATTACAATGTTATGTTTTATATGGTTATCTTAGTATGTAATTAATTGATACATGCAAGAGAATTCGCTTTGTAAGATTCATATTTACATATATACTTATATTTTATTTTAATATTAATTCATACATCCTATTTTGAATAATGTAGCTAAATTTTTTAATAAAATCTTAATAAAATTTTAAAATGTTAATAAAACATCATATTTTTCATAAAAAGTGTATTAATTATAAAGATTTATAATCCTTCATCTGAATTTAATCTTTGTAAACACAGAGATTACCGTTGTTTGTAATACATTAGGTGTTTTCGCCCGTTTTAAAAACATTTGTATTTTCTTAACAAAAAGAAATTATATATAGTTTATTTACAACTGCCTTTGACTTGATTAACTTTAATAAAATCCTTATATTTGATTATAACTATTGCACCAAAAAAAAAAAAAAAAAAAAAAAGAGTCACATCGTTGAGATTTAGTTACTCTCAAATTAGTCCTTTTACTTTTTTTATTTTTTAGAGAATATATGTAATATAATTCTGAAAAAACTAAGTTTAGCATTAAAGACAAAGTGTGTTCAATGAGAAATTTTTCTGTTTAAAAGTTTTAAAAAATTTGTTTTTCTCTCATAATATCTGAAATCTATTCTGATACCGTTTTGATGATTTCCGTAAGGGTAATAAACAGGGTTTATTATCATAACCAGGGGCTTTACTTTTTTACAAACAATTTATTATTATTAAGGATAATGATACCATTATAAGTTCAATGAGTAAACATGTGTATTGCATATTAAAACTTACCTCTGAGCCAATCAGGTTTAATCTTGTGTTAGAATATTTTTGTTTTCGGGAGAAAGTAATAGTACGTAATTAATTAACTTTGATGTTTACAAAATTTTAAACGCATGGTTTCTCTCCACCAGATGTGTAAGTTTTATGGGGGAGGTGGGGGTGATTTCTCTCTTGTAAATTACATTTGTCGTAAATAAAAAGTTCTTTGAAGACTAGCATGTTACTCTAATTCAAGGCCAAGTATATCTCTAAGGTTATGGGTACCATGTTTATGTTAGGCTGTAGAAAAGTGCGATAAGTTTAAATAAGTTTGGAAGGAATAGCAGCAGAAAAACAAGAGTTCGGCAAATTAAAGCACATTATTTAAAAAATAATAATTTTGAAAGCTAAAAAAAGGTCCCTTTTATGCCATGCATTTTATATGATTCTTTTAGTAATAATAAGTAATATTTTAGGAATTTAAGCGTAGGTTATATTTATGAACTGCTTCTTCTACCCGGTTACACAACTTTAAAAAATATAGGTGAGAGTAAAATAAACTTTTAAGTTCAATCCTTTAAAAAAATATAAAGGTTTACATTGAACATTTTTTACCTAAACCCGGAGGGCTGGGAAATGGGTTGAACTTACAAAACTTTAATTGATAATTATATTATTTTAAATCAACAGTAGGGATAACAAAATTAAGGATTTCTGCTTTTATTTCTATAAAAAATATTTAATCGTTCTGGGACTATGTTAAAAAGTGTTTTGCTTTTGCCAATTATTCCTGAAATTTAATATTACTTTACTTGTGATTGATGACACTGATTTTCGTTATTAATCTTCTAATTTCGCAAATAAAAATCAAACCATTCCGTTGAAAGGTAGAGACCAATATATATATATATATATTTTTTTTTTTTTGATTCTTAGTGGATCCCCTCGAGCAACATTTATCACAACCAATAGAGGTAATTTTGATAAAGTCGCGATGTTATATTTAATTTATTCTCTTGACAGCTTACTCTACATTTAAGTTATAAACAATATATGTGTATATATTCCCGAGATATGGACAAATTGTGCCTATTTACCAAACTTCATTTATAACTCTGTTAACGCGTTTGGGCTGTAGAACACAGTTCATATGACAGACAAGAGATTGACAAGTGTAATTTTAATAACCTATTTGAACTCCATATGAAAATAAATATATCCCACAAAAATCTACATCAATTTTATGTCTCAAAAAGTAACTCTCTCTTTACTATGTATAAAAAAATAACAAACTATTATGTTTTGGACGAATTAACTCTATTACAAATACCAATTTTGTCAAAATAATTATAATATAACGACAGTTTAATAATAATAAACTAATTAGCTAACAATGCTATTTTATATGAATTGTGTGAAAGCACCTTGGAAACCAAATCATTAAACTTTCAAAGAAAATGAAAGTCAAGAGATTTCTGCAAAGCCGTAAGTTATATCTGGTTTAATACAATTTCTTGTAAAGAAAATATGCACTACGAAAAATTATATATATATATATATATATATATATATATATTGATATTGTGTTGTAGTAAATTAATAATTATTTTAATATAATGCGTTTTTAATTACAAGAAATTCTATTAAACCAGATATAACTTACGGGTTTGAAGAAATCTCTTGACTTTCATTTTCTTTGAAAGTTTAATGATTTGGTTTCCAAGGTGCTGTTAGGAATAAGTTAATATTAGGTTAATATTAAGGTTATATTTGGAAGAACACATATTCACAAAGCTCAGAATGACCCAACTATTGTGAAACAATTTTAAAAAATGTTGAAATGCTTGACTTGCAACTCAACTAGGTTAACAGAGAGAACAAAGGGTAAATATAAGCGGTCAGCATGATTTGGAGGGGGTCTCTTGTCTTTTTGGAGCTTGGAAGATACACGGCTGTGTGGCTAGCCGTGGTGGAAGATGGCCCAGGAAATCTACTCAACAAACCGTAAGCAAGCATTTCTATACTTAAAGTCACTTGTTAGAAGACTTGTAATTGTTTTATTTTTAATTAGTCCTTACAAAAATCAATTTGGGTGTTCGTAAAGTAGTGTACAGGAATGGTTTGAATTATACCTTACATGGACTTGCTTATGGGTTACTTCTGACATCTTTATAGATATTTTCATCATTACATAATGTTATAAGAGTTTTATTTTTATTTAGACCTTTCAAAAGACAATTTGAGTGTTCGTAAAGTAATGTACAGTAATGTTTTTAATTGTATTATACATTGACATGTTATTTGGTTACTTCTGGTATCTTAGTAGATATATACTTCATAGCATGATGTTATAACAATTTTATTTTTATTTAGGGCTTTCAAAAGAGAATATGAATGTTCGTAAAGTAATGTACAGTAATGTTTTGAATTAACTTTAATGTAATAGCAGATATTTCTTGTTGAAACTCCATATTCAAGGATAAAATAAAGCAAAAGCTTAAAGTTTCAAAATATTTTAATGGTATAAATGAGCTACAATTGTTTCGCCTTGCGGCATCATCGGGCAACTGATAATTTACAGCTATAGACAACTATTTAAACATAAGTAACAGGAAGCTGAAATACAATAGAGAAATCGGGAAAGGTAGGGGTATAAAAAATCCAGTGTTCAGTGTGCGTACTGTCATTGACCTGCTAGACAGGATTTTACGCCGATCTAAATTATTTATTTCTTCATTGGTAACTGGAAAAGTTTTCAATTATTGTTTGTAAACAAAAACTTTTTTTTAAACTTTAAATAGATTTTCCTTTAACAGCTAAACATTAATTCAGTTTATTGAATAATTCATATGGTATTGGTACTTTTGAAATAACTTTTATTTAAAGTTTCATGTATATATGCCTAATATTTACCAATATTACTCGTGATTTTGAATTCATAAATTGCTTATCACTATTCCATTAACACACACAGTTGAGTTTCGGTTTAATGGTATGTCCAGCAAGGTAACCGTATTGTTTGTAAATATCAATATTAATAGCAATATGATTTTTTTCAGAGTTGTAATATCAATGATCAAAAACAAATAAGGTTTTGTGTTTTACTATTCATGATTACGAAAGAAGGAGTCTGATTCGAAAATGAATTAAGTTCTTTATAAATGGGATTCTAGGTGGGGTACAAAATCTGGAATGTATGCTATATGTTACCCAATCCCAGGATCTGGAATACTACATACTTCCCCTTTAATTAGTTGATAGTATTAGGCATCAAACAACAGACAATAATTAAAAAACAAAAAGTTTAATAACTGTAAAAGATATTTAATTTAATGTTCGGGTAGTCAAGGGCTTCATGGTTGGTCTAGATAATCATGAAAATAATTGGATGGTGAAAAATTCTCATAAATAAATTCCAAAAGTAATAACTAGTCCTGATTATGGTTGTTATTATATATTTTGCTTATTGATCATTTTAATTCCATCAAAGCTGACATCTCTTTTTGCAGAAAATTGATGTAAACTTTAATTAATTTTAAATTGTTAATTTTATATAAGTTGAAGTGTTTTAGAAAACTTAGTCCGACAAAATACTGTAATAGTTTTCTGGAACTTATTTGCTTTTTAAATACTTAATGAACCGGCAATAAATATCTTTAGAAAAACAATATCCCATTAGTTCACATAAAGAAAATATATTATTAAAAGCAAGTTTTTTCGTTGTATCACAAACGAAGTAACATATTATAGTGAGAGGTGACTATTTTCTTTACAGCAAGCTAACAATTTCGTTTTTGTATTTACTTTTAACGATTAGTGATTAAGTATATGTATTATATTTAATTCATTCAAAATAACTCTGAACAAAATTATATATTAGAAATAGTTTTAAACACACATTCATTGTTTAAAACTCCCCTTCGTATATAATTTAAGGAGATATACTGTCCAATCTGTTCTGTTTCTCTCACACGAAAAACAATAGGGACTCAATATAATATATGTTAGAGAAATGTGACATAACTAAATGTCTAAATATTTTACATTTAAACCTTTTTTATGTCTATATTTTCAGCTGTTGCTAAATTTCATACGCCAAGTTTAATTTTATGTTTTGGTGGTGCTATTATAATGGATACCCAAATTAAAAATTTCAAGAAAATTTCAAATACCAACTTCATTAACATCATTTGTAAGTATCAAAAAAATTAATGAAATAATAATAATTAAACGTACTATCCTTTTCAGTTAATATATATAAATGGTCAAGAAAGTGTTCAATAACTGCAGAAAAACAAGAATTGTGTTTAATGATGTGATTATGAAAAGCATTTGTGTAATATGGTTAACCAATTGAAAGTGGTTATTTTAATTTCAAAATACAATTTGTGTGTTAGTTATGTAGTGTAGATTAATTTTTTGAATTATATTATACATGGACCTGCTTATTGGTTACTTCTGTCATATTTGCTGAGATTTTCTTCATTACATAATGTTATAAGAGTTTTATTTTTAATTAGTCCTTACAAAAATCAATTTGGGTGTTCGTAAAGTAGTGTACAGGAATGGTTTGAATTATACCTTACATGGACTTGCTTATGGGTTACTTCTGACATCTTTATAGATATTTTCATCATTACATAATGTTATAAGAGTTTTATTTTTATTTAGACCTTTCAAAAGACAATTTGAGTGTTCGTAAAGTAATGTACAGTAATGTTTTTAATTGTATTATACATTGACATGTTATTTGGTTACTTCTGGTATCTTAGTAGATATATACTTCATAGCATGATGTTATAACAATTTTATTTTTATTTAGGGCTTTCAAAAGAGAATATGAATGTTCGTAAAGTAATGTACAGTAATGTTTTGAATTAACTTTAATGTAATAGCAGATATTTCTTGTTGAAACTCCATATTCAAGGATAAAATAAAGCAAAAGCTTAAAGTTTCAAAATATTTTAATGGTATAAATGAGCTACAATTGTTTCGCCTTGCGGCATCATCGGGCAACTGATAATTTACAGCTATAGACAACTATTTAAACATAAGTAACAGGAAGCTGAAATACAATAGAGAAATCGGGAAAGGTAGGGGTATAAAAAATCCAGTGTTCAGTGTGCGTACTGTCATTGACCTGCTAGACAGGATTTTACGCCGATCTAAATTATTTATTTCTTCATTGGTAACTGGAAAAGTTTTCAATTATTGTTTGTAAACAAAAACTTTTTTTTAAACTTTAAATAGATTTTCCTTTAACAGCTAAACATTAATTCAGTTTATTGAATAATTCATATGGTATTGGTACTTTTGAAATAACTTTTATTTAAAGTTTCATGTATATATGCCTAATATTTACCAATATTACTCGTGATTTTGAATTCATAAATTGCTTATCACTATTCCATTAACACACACAGTTGAGTTTCGGTTTAATGGTATGTCCAGCAAGGTAACCGTATTGTTTGTAAATATCAATATTAATAGCAATATGATTTTTTTCAGAGTTGTAATATCAATGATCAAAAACAAATAAGGTTTTGTGTTTTACTATTCATGATTACGAAAGAAGGAGTCTGATTCGAAAATGAATTAAGTTCTTTATAAATGGGATTCTAGGTGGGGTACAAAATCTGGAATGTATGCTATATGTTACCCAATCCCAGGATCTGGAATACTACATACTTCCCCTTTAATTAGTTGATAGTATTAGGCATCAAACAACAGACAATAATTAAAAAACAAAAAGTTTAATAACTGTAAAAGATATTTAATTTAATGTTCGGGTAGTCAAGGGCTTCATGGTTGGTCTAGATAATCATGAAAATAATTGGATGGTGAAAAATTCTCATAAATAAATTCCAAAAGTAATAACTAGTCCTGATTATGGTTGTTATTATATATTTTGCTTATTGATCATTTTAATTCCATCAAAGCTGACATCTCTTTTTGCAGAAAATTGATGTAAACTTTAATTAATTTTAAATTGTTAATTTTATATAAGTTGAAGTGTTTTAGAAAACTTAGTCCGACAAAATACTGTAATAGTTTTCTGGAACTTATTTGCTTTTTAAATACTTAATGAACCGGCAATAAATATCTTTAGAAAAACAATATCCCATTAGTTCACATAAAGAAAATATATTATTAAAAGCAAGTTTTTTCGTTGTATCACAAACGAAGTAACATATTATAGTGAGAGGTGACTATTTTCTTTACAGCAAGCTAACAATTTCGTTTTTGTATTTACTTTTAACGATTAGTGATTAAGTATATGTATTATATTTAATTCATTCAAAATAACTCTGAACAAAATTATATATTAGAAATAGTTTTAAACACACATTCATTGTTTAAAACTCCCCTTCGTATATAATTTAAGGAGATATACTGTCCAATCTGTTCTGTTTCTCTCACACGAAAAACAATAGGGACTCAATATAATATATGTTAGAGAAATGTGACATAACTAAATGTCTAAATATTTTACATTTAAACCTTTTTTATGTCTATATTTTCAGCTGTTGCTAAATTTCATACGCCAAGTTTAATTTTATGTTTTGGTGGTGCTATTATAATGGATACCCAAATTAAAAATTTCAAGAAAATTTCAAATACCAACTTCATTAACATCATTTGTAAGTATCAAAAAAATTAATGAAATAATAATAATTAAACGTACTATCCTTTTCAGTTAATATATATAAATGGTCAAGAAAGTGTTCAATAACTGCAGAAAAACAAGAATTGTGTTTAATGATGTGATTATGAAAAGCATTTGTGTAATATGGTTAACCAATTGAAAGTGGTTATTTTAATTGTGAAAATCGTAATAAAAGAAATGCCAACATTGCAGCCTTACTCGTTAAACTATTTTAATGGTTTTAAACAATTTTATTATATCAAACTCTTTGATTAGAAACTTATTTTCGTTCTAGGGCTGAAAGTATTATAACTTTAACATACTTGGAGCCTGATCTCGTTAGTGGTTATATATATTTTTTAAATATAAATGAATATAAACGTGATATAATATGTAATCAATATAGGTTTCGAAATTGAGATTTACACTGAAAGTAGTTTAATTAACAGTGGGATAGTGGTAGCCAAATTATTGTTTTTCTGCTGTTATTCATCATAAATTATTTGGCCGTTCTGAGACTTTGTGGGAATCGATTTCTATATTATTACTTAATGATCTGTACATTTTTTTAATTTATGTAATCAATATATAGATGTGATTTTTTAGTTTTTTTTATGATGATCCAAAAACGTGGAATGATTTTTCGTTCATTTCCCTTTATTTGCGATGTAATCACATAATATTATAACCAAATAGATATCACTAGAATAAATTTGTTTTCAAGTCATAATTTATTGTAAAGAGTAAACTATTAAATTGTTTTACAAACAAAGATATTTTTACTTATGGTATCCAAAATCACAAAGATAGGAGTCGATTAATAAACAATTGCCAGTGACGCCAAGAAGGCTATTGTATCAACATTTGATCAATCATTTTGGAGCTATTTTCGTGACTTAAGTTAAAGGACATCTGAAAATATTGTATGTTTTATGTATCTTCTTTTATGTTTACAGATTTTGCCATCGTAGAAAATTTCACGTTTTAATTTGATTATTAGTTGTATTTCAAAAATCTCAAGTGGTCTACATACAAATGTTTATTTCAAAGTCTGTTATTGAAGCGTAAATTTAACCATTCAAGTGTAAAAATGTATCCACAATCATGTATTCAAATACTAGTCTTTCTACCCTGTAAGTATGTACAATATACAACTTAGTGATTATTATTATATGTATATATAAACATCGTTTTTTGCAATTTGTCTAAGTCAATTTTGTACACTCGTTGTTATAATAGGTCCCATGATCATTTATTAAAGCTATTAAGCTTTAAAAATAGACTATATATAGAAAACCGAAACTTAAAAATGATTTCTGGTGTATAAACCATTTTTATTGGCGTAAGTGATAAATTCACAACACCCATCAAGTTGGAATTCTTGAGGAAAACCACAAATTGACGAAAGTAAATTTCCAACAGTATTACATTTTAACTGTCATATTTAAACATTTCGAAAACAAGAGGTAGCTCTACCTTACTCTAATCCAAAATGATGTCCGGTAATATACAAAATGACAAATTCTGTTTTCTCAAAAGAAAACTTAATAAAACAAGGAGAAAAACTGCTACTCTATTGTACCAACTTAATGCGGGGAAATTATTGTTTCTGTACTACAGTTTATGGATACAGAGTGTCGCACAAACATGTAAAGACGGTTCACAAAACTATTAAAAGAACTGTTGATTACCTGTTAGTAGAATTTTTACAAAGTGTTGCCTATGATTTTCATGACAATATTCTTCTTCATTATATGAAAGTTAAAGATGTGATAATGTCTTTAGAGCAATTAAATATCATTTATTATCCGAGAATGCACCGGTCGATTATAAAACCGTCGTTTTGGTGGTTTAAACTCTTTTTTCCTTTTTTAATTCAACTATTTCAAATATTGGAATTTTATTGTATAAACTATATCTTTGGTTTCCTCAAATAAAGTAGTCAACACTATGCATGTCTGTATACCATGCGGACAATTCTATTCAGCCTCTTATATTGAACCACTGTCCTTGCAAAATTATATTTAAATATTCCCTTAAGTAGATACCCCCCGTATTAAAAGGGAATTTCTTAATCATGCAGAGACCGTAGATAGGAAATCTGAACTGGAAATGTTTTAGAGTAGTTGGGAGCAGAAATGTTTTTTAGAACTCATGCTGTCTTATTTTTCACCATAACTTTGTAGATTGCTGCGTTTAAAATCATTCAATAAATACCCCACCCCCTCCAAACGATTATTTTGTGCAGTTGCAGTAATTGTGATTCATTCGTCCAACTAGTGTTTTGGTTTACTCGGGCGTCAATTTTATTTATAATTGTCATAGAGACATACGCATAGAATTGGTTCATTTATTTTTAACTGCTCACTGGTATGCCATTAAGACCATATTTTTTAGCTCCTTACGAAACCTAAAACACATTGCAAATTTCCCTCATCTACCCCTACATTTGGTCTTACCCTAGACATGTCTGCAGAGATTACATCAAAATAATGTACTGTTCTTTTTACAGTTAACTTACATATTTGATATTTAAAGGAAATTTTGCAATATCACTGTAGGATCTCACACAATCGCCCTACCGAAAAGTCAATAAAGTTACCTTTTTCAAGTTCATTTAATGACAGAAAAAACACTGACCCAAATTAATAAAAGTTTAAAATACTTAAAAAATAACACTTTATAGACAACGTAAACTAAAATTAGTGTTAAACTATTTAGTTGGATAAGATTGGTCTATATTGGTAATGACTTTTCTAAGAGTGTTACCGCAATAGCTAGAACTTTGTTCAATATTTCAGTTTTATTGTACCATACAGGTCTATTTAATAAACAGAACTAATTATGTATGTTTCACCTAATTTATCATGATTTTAGAACTATTTCCATTGCTTCATGTATGGAACCTGCATATAAATTTGTATTTTAAAATGATGTTTAAATAATGATCATAATTAAAGCATTAGGAATGGCATTCATAACATATTTCAGGATTGCGACTACATGTGCTGCCTTATATCTATAACAACTTTTCTTTTAGATTAGACCATACCATGCAGAAATGTTTAAGCAGATTCTATAGGTTTAACAATTTTATAATATAATATATTAACCAATAAGTAAATTTTAGATTGTTTTTTCTCTTTTGTTTCAGATATTACTGTGTTATTTGGAAGAAGTCTCATCATCTGATTTTTATTTTGTTCAGTTGATTTTGAAACATTGAAAAACGCAAAAAAAAAAATATATAAAATATTAAATGGAAAAAAAAACAATAAGATAAGTTCAAAAACCACAAAACAATTTAAAATAAAAAACCAAACAAAAACAATAAAATATTTTATAAAATGTAAAAAAAATTGTTATCTTTTTTATTGTTTGAGACATCATGGTTTGGATTCCGGTTGAATTGTGCGCTTGTCATTGTTCTGGTTGACAATTTCATATAGGATACTAGGCCGAAGAAAGAAATCATACGTGCATGTTTCTGCGCCATTCTATTTACGATTTACAACTCTAATGGATACTGTAAAGCAACCAGGCACTCAATATGTATTTTAGAAGAGTGTTTGCTAAATATTATGAACTATTAAATTTATTAAGCATGCCCACTAGATACCCAGGGAGGGGAGATGATATGCCACTTCAGCAAAACGTAATATGACAAAATACCGTGATTATTGCTGAAATGCTACATTAAAGCCTATTTATAAGTGGAAATAGTGGTAAATGTGTCTAGTGATAATGTTTAGTTCATATTTTAAATTCTCAGGTTTATAATAATAAATCATTATTACGTTAAAATACTGTACTTTATAAATAGATCAAAAAGAAATACCATATATAGATAATTATCTTGAATAATTTGACATGCATTATCAAAATTTATTAAAAAACATAGATCTTTTTCAGTTCTTTGTCTTAAGTGTAAAACTTAAGGAAATGCCTTAATGTGTATTCTAGTCTTTCAACGTAATAAGGTGTTGGTGATATTATAAATATATTAGAAATCACGGTAACCTAATTTAGCCCGTAGGTGTGGTTCGTTCATCTCTCTGCACTTGAATATAATTTGTTGTCACTATTCACCTTGTCAAACTAGCTTTATTATTTATTTACAATCATTAACAAAAAGGGCATTTAAATAACAATTTATCAAATCCAATAAAGACATTTTAGACGCTTGAACAGATATACCGTAGATCTAAGAAATTTCTACAACCGGAGTTAACACTGGCGATTGGTTCAACGTCCTGTCTAGAAAACACAAGACGCTGTGAAGTGCTGTAATTATATTTATTAAATTGGTTGATCGTAGTTATAAGCTGGCATAATGCTCCAGGTCATAAACTAGAATCGATCATTTTCTTAATTAGTCTTGCTTAAATGGGTACACAAATATAGAAACACAAAATTTCATTTTGGATATTGTAGTGTACTCTTATAAAACCTTGTTGAAATTTTTTTTAATTGAAATAAAAATGTTAAAATGGCAACCATTTATAACAATTTTTGTTCATATCTCATTTAACACAAAATTTGCATATTTCTTTTCTCAATGTAATAGTACAATCCCGACATCGCTACGATGACAAATATATAATTTTAAAAAGTAACCTCCCAGGATAATGTGATAGAATCCAATCGAAGTAAAAGGGTCGGAACACCTCTCACTGTGGTGGTCAAATCTTAAAACATATATTATCATCGAAGTTGAGTATGCTTACAATTTTGACTTTACTGAGTTCAGTGTAAATGTATTGGTACACTACCCTTCGGAAACGACATTCACCATACACAGGGGGTAGCGTCCTCTAATCTTAAAGGACTGTGATGAAGTTATCATTCAATAGATTATATTATCATCACAATATTGATACCAATTTTGTTACAGCCAAAGTGAAAAGGACTTAACCTTCCCCTTCCTCCAGGTTAAGTTACAATTTGTTTAATTTTGTTTCTGATTGTTAAACCTTATAAATCAAGGAAGAAAGATATCAAACCAATAACCTCGAATATTCTAATAACGGGTGATTTTTTGCACCTGAAGAAATCGTCAATTGCTGGTTATCAAGCGTTGAGTTGAGGAGGGAACATATTATTGTGATTACGTTCTTTCACATAATTCCTTCAGTTTGAACACTCAACTGTTTGTAATCGGAAATTGCTATAAATTAATATTAAATATTCATGTTATCCTGTGACCTTCACTTTATAAAACAACAAACAGCCTTTTGTAATTGTAGATGTTAAGTTAAGCTGTTGTTAATACCACTAATTAAAGTTGTTATATGAGCAATTTATTTTCCTGCTTCGAAAGAAGTGTGTTGTAAACTAAACATTTTCATTTTAAAAGAAACTATTTTTTTTTTATCTTTGTCGGACATTTTTAAAATAAAATGACAAAATATTTTCCGGTATTTTAAACTTTAGTACGAGGTTTGGTCGAAAAAGTATATTACTTGATTTTATCGCTATAACAAATGAAGCTCTAGATATAAGCTAAAGTGAAAATTCGTGTACGTGCGTGATTTTTTCCACTCGTAGAAAGAGTCAATCATTGACTCTCAAGCTGTGAGTGAGAGAGTGAATATAATAATTTCGTTCCCCGTGATGTCGAATTCATAGCGACATTTTCAGCTTAGAGAAAAATTTAAAAAATCAAGAGATTTCACGAGATTTTAGAAAGGCCGACAACATAAAATTGTTGTGTTTGGGAAAGATTCTCTAAATTAAATGAGCATTCTCTAATAGCATCAGAGTCGGAAGAGAACAAGAGTTGGTTCTAATAGACCAGATAACAGAGATGAAAAAGAGGGATGTAACCTATGAAGACATGAAAAATGTTTCCAGGTTTCTTGGGATTGTACGGAGCCCTTGATAGTTAGTTGTAACTGTAATGCATTATATTGTCAACTACTCTACAATATTCTGATCGATAGGCACAACCCAAGTAGGTGTAAAATTCCATCTCAGATTTGAAGATGTACATTGAAATTATATTGTTTTTTATAAACTACTTGTGGTAATTATATAGCAGAGTAGCCTCACTTCAAAATCAATTTTTATGGGTTTTATTCGTCAAATAAATGTTGGAAAAATATTTTATTATCGAAAAAAAGTGTCGGAAAGATGATTACATAATATAATTTTACAAGTTGTTTTTTCGTGAAAAAATTAACTCTGTGTTATCTTTCATACTCATGTCATTCACTTCAATAAACGTACAATAAATATATATAGCAACCTGGCCAAACCTTTCGTGACATATAATAATACAGCCCTACATATTTACAGCAAAGAAAACATTATTTATTCTTATGAAGTAAGGTATGTAGTAGAGGATAAAAAAAATAAAACAAGTAAAATACGGCGCCACCTTAACCTCCTAAGACCCAGAGGTGAACTAGTTTATAGGCCTAATAGCCTGATGTACTTTTAAAAGTACAAATCAACACAAATCATAGAAACTCAGAATAATTATTTGTCTTTATTTTTATCGGCCTGATGTCCTTTTAAAAGTACAAGAAAACTTGTATTTTTAATCTCCTTGGAAACTCATGCCAGTTATTATTTCTCTGCACCAGTTGGCAACATTGCTTAAAGCAATATTTGTGTCGAGTTAAAATTACGAGTGAAATACATTTAAATTCAATAAATTCCTCTTCTAAATTTGTAGCAGAATTTGACTCTGATTAAGATTTTCTTGTGTAACCTTGTGTAAATATATTATGTAATCATCTTTCCGACACTTTTTTCGATAATAAATTTTTTTTCCACATTTATTTGACTAATAAAACCTATTAAAATAGATTTTGAAGTGAGGCTACTCTGCTATATAATTACCCTACTTGTTTAATAGTAACAAGTATTAGAATGTCCGACTTTGAAATCTATTTTCTACGTTAATTTTTACTTTTTAGTAAAATAAATTTCTAACAAAATCAAATTTGTAAACGGTTAGTGAAAAAGTTTGGGTGCATACATTTTTTTAATTTTAGTGAACATAAACAGAGATAATGTAAAATAGTTTCGGGGTTGTTAAGAAATACATTTTCATTATAACTTAATATATTTTAATAATTACTAAGGCTAAAAATATAATTATTTGGGAAGTAAAACATCTTCAGGGAATTGTTTGAGTACGTCGTTTACCATTGTAGTGAATATCTGGTTAAGCGTCGACAACACTTTAGGTTTCACATGGATGAAAAGTTCTGAAGAGCTTTCGTTCAATACTGAGTTTAACTGATCTTGTTCTGTAACAAACAAATTTCTATCTTGTACACTGCATTATTCATTTTTTTTTCATCAAATGTTAAGCAAAGAACATTATTTTTAATGTTATTATTTGTACCATAATTGTGTTATTTTTTCTTTATACCTTATAATAGTTTTTATTTGAATGTTTTAAAGGGCTGAAATTTGGATCATTAGATCTTACTAATAAAAAAATAAATATAGACAATACAATTAAAACTATAAAAACTAAATAAATACACATTTGAGTTTGTTTACAGTTGGTGTTCAAGATGACTTGATAACTTTGCTCCGTGTATTAATTCATTTATCAATCAGATAAATAGTAAATTTCAAAATACATTAAAATTGAATTCCGGCAACAGTTCTCTTCTGCTTAATTTACAACGTCCCACAATAAATTATTACGCGTTGCTTTAAAATTTGAACACAATATGTAACCAAAATTATTTTCTACGTTAAAAATTTAAAGCAATAATATCTCTAGTAGTAAGAATTTTAGTAGATTTTAGGTCAAAAATACTGTTAATAAATTAAAACATATTTTACTCAAAAGATAGGTCAGACAAATTGTAAATGTTGGTCATTTTAGTGATTTTTTTAAATTGTAAAAACGAAAATAATGCCCTGCACCAAAACAAAAATTGATCCTGTATTAATCTGTAATTGAAAATATTGTGCAACTTGGCAATCCGCATATATACAGGATTATCAATGTAACACTGACGCCAGATTGTGTAGTATCCAGCAGCTACACAGGATTATCATTTTAGCTTTGTCACCATTGGTATCTCGTAAACTACTGTGGAACAATTGTAATTGGAGTACCTTCATTACTTTTTCATAGTATTTAAAAATCCGTTTTGCAAACAAAATAGCAGAAATTTTCCAATATGTCTGCCAATTTTAAAATTTCTTATAGAACTTTATAGGTAAATGATTCTTTATCATTACTTTATAGGTAAATCAGTAATGAAATATACACAGAAAAATTAAAAAATAGAATAAAATGATGTAAACAATTCAACAAGAAAATTATGTTTAAATTTTGCGAAGTTTGCTCAGTCTTAAAACTTTAACATTTAACAAGTGAACTGACACATTTTTTAATTGATTAAATCAGTTATTAGTTAACTGTAATCTAAACAGTTCAGAGGTAAACTAACATTTACTTTACACCAATTTACAACTAATGTCGATATAAATGCAAGCATGAGCTCTTGTGTACACAATTCCAACTGATTTTGACAGTGAATTGTGATGGATATCATGTAAGGTTATACGACACTTCTTTCATTCAGATCTTCCAGCAAAGCATACTAATTTTTTTACAATTCGTTCTTTAAATAACTTTAAACAAAGAAGTCCATTGGGGACACGACCGGTGATCCATACAAACGTTCCATTTGTGTCTATCCATTTTTTGGAAAAAAAAAAAGAATTTAGCAAAACTATTATTGTGGGCTGAAGCCTGTCTTACTGAAGGCCGTTCTATTTGGATAGTGATCTCTGTGCTTATTTGCTATCAGTACCGCAGTTCTTATATTATATAAACTAAACTTATACCATATCAATATCAACCTCTTCACTGTTAGTAAACTCCATTGTGTAATGATTAAATGAAAATAATATAAATGTCTTTCAAAATAAAACAAGTTTAAATTAAGAAAACAATGAGAATAATTACAATGTGCTACTTAGAAGTAATGAATAAAAAATAAAGTAGTTACAATAGTTAAATCTTAATGAAATTTTAAATATTTCTATTTTGATTCAACACACACAAAAAGTAGCTAACCGTGTCATTTAAGGTTAGGAAATTATCTGTGTATGGTTTATACACTTCATATTCTATCTCTAATTAAATTTGTAAATTGATTCAGCATTTGGAAGTACAATTAATTACTCGCCTACTGAATATTCGATAGTCAAATTTTCGAAACTTTAAGCATCACGAAAATGAACCAACTATGGTTAGGTTAGGTTAGGTTTTTTTGATTGTTTTTGGGGGCCTAAATTCAAAATTTTGAAAAATGGAGATAAGGGGTGTTTAGGACAACTCTTCTACTTTCCAACGCTGCTTTCTGAATGGCATAGAACTTTCCGCTGAGGTATTGTGATAATTTAAACAAAAGAGCTTCCTATGGTTTAATTGTTATTTTGGATAAATTACCGAGGCTACAATGTCCATCCTTAGAACATAGATTGGGTATGAAAAAAAAGATTTCAGTTAGTAAGAACGTTTTACAAATACAGTTATTCAAATTATAAACATTAAAAAAAGAAGCTTTTCGTCATTTGTTTAAATTATCTAAGCAAACATTTAGCGAAATTGTACTTAATACAGCTCATTTTGTAGGTTTGTATATTCTCTGCAACATTGTCCTCAGTAGCAAACACGGTTTTAAAGGTACATTTTGTGCAAAATTCAAATTAATTAATTTGTAGCGATTTGGGGAGGGGGGTTGTTATACATCGATAAAAAAATGTTGATTTTTATACTAATTAGTCATATTTTATCCATAGAACACGTAGGTGTTGATTTTGTTCTATTAATTTTGTCGACGTATTTTCGTAAATGACCGAAGCTAAAAGTGCTAACAGAAATTAATAGAGAAAAAGTTTTTTGTTGTGGGCTTAATTATTATTAAGTTATAAGCCAATTAATTTTCTACTGGATTCTATAAACATGATAGGTCCTATAATTATTTCATTTAATCTTTGCGAAAACTCAACTTTAAAATAAATTATTTATGAGTAATCTTTTGCAAAGTGATGACATGAAAAAGTTCCCTATCTTATTAGGCTACAATTTAGTATAAATATTTCTTATATTTTCAATCCAAAACACAGTGTTACACATTTAGTGTTACATACTTACCAAGTGTATTGCTTCCGTCAAGGTGTTGTGCTACGTTAATATTGACAGATAAAGGAATCATCTCTGTTATCAGCTGATCTACTTGTATATACGTTGTGCCATTAACTGATATTCTTTTGAAGTAAATGATCCAAATTGAAGTTACATCAGCTGGAAAAGTAAATAGTAACTATACATTATACGTATACATATAAAATAAACTATGAAATGAAATAAAATACAATTTTGAACGACCAACACTTTATTCATAACAAGACAGCGTTTTAATTACTAAGTCGCCATCTTCAGTTGTTACATGTACACAATTCTTTTTAACGTATAAAGCGTTTGCATGTAGCAAACTTTAAAGGTTATCAAGAGAAGTTGTATTGTTACAAATAAATTTCTTGTTGTAGAAAATTTTGTTTCCATTCATTTTTTGTTTGAAATTTATATCAAAGAAGTATTTGTTAGGCTTCACTATTCGTTGGAAACATTTCCTTACCAGAAAAATATACCTTTACATTTTAAAATAGTGGCCATTTAAATGAGTTTTTAGGAGAATATTATGTTACTAGTAAGTCCTTAAATAGGTTATTATGGACAGACTGTATAATCTCTACTCGAAGATGCCACATAAAAACGTAGTTAAACAACAACCTGAACGATTTAATAACGATTAAATACACTCTCTAGTAGTAGGAATTTGAAGTGGATTTAATTAAAATTTGTCACATTTATTGCCTAGACCGATAAATGCGTTTGCAGTCAAGTTAGCGATCATTAGCAATCGAGTTAAATGTATTTGATCTATTATAGAAACGAATATCAAAGTATCGTCGTCGCGCGCTAGGTTTTTAATAAAGTGAAATCACGACCAACTTTGTTATTCTATTTAATGTTCTTCAATATATACTCTGTCAAACAGTCAATATTTATTAAAATTAAATTTATATTGTTCGCAGAAGGACCTATAAAATAGTAGAAAGTTATGTTCCTTTCATTTTTACAAACACCACAACACTATTAATTAAGATGACACGGAATTATATCTCTCTTTCAATAATTCTCCTGATACTATAAAGCAATACTCAACCAATTCAACCGCAACTCTCAAATTTTCAGTGATGTTTCCAAACCATAATTTTGTGCTAATTTTTCATTTCAAACATTCAATTAATTCAATCGTTGATTCCTAAACTTGATAAATAATTTCAGAACAATTTCTCTCACCGTTTTTTTTTCTGTAGTTCTGTACTTTTAACCTTGGCCGCACATCTAAGCATAGTCGTTCAGGTAAAGTTGACTGAAATATGTTTTACAATATTTTGGATATTAATTTAGATATAAAACTGCCTTTGAAAACACCAACTGAAGAGAGACATCCAGTGAAATGTTTAACAAAAATAATTTAATTACGCTTGCTATTCTTCCTTGACTTCCCGTATCTCAAATGGTTCTAATTAACCATAAGATATAAGAGGTTATGCTCAAGAAAACGACGTGCTATAAATCGATGGTACTTCTCTAGGTAATCTGACAATATGCTTTATTAATACTTCGCAAAGCCATAATCAAAAACAAGTACCATCGTAGCACTTACCCAGCCCCATCATGCAATGTACAAAAGCAGATCCTCTAAATTAAAAACCCATAAGTTGGATTCTTGAGTTTTGTAGGAAATGTTAAACTGCATTGGTAGATCAAAGGGTCTTACTCAGTTTGTTTAAAACCGTTGTTACGCAGGTTTTCTTAACCTTTTAATTGTTTGTGTCACCTAATTGTTGATGTTGTTGTCGAATTACACACGACATGTAATTAAAAAACTGTTTAAAACTGCCACCATTTTGTTATTTTTAATTCGGTTTTTTTTTTAATTTTATTAGAGTTCTACATGAGCATATTGTAATTCTCGGTTAAATTTCTTGTTTCTATTTTAATTTTGTGCCCACTATCGTGCACATGTAGACGATAACGGCAACAATGGGCGAACGGAGAGCATCACCTATTTCCTGAGGGCATGAAACTTAAAGGTAAAAAAACTGATATCAAAATTGTTTGCGATTGCCAAATTTACCCTGTAGTTCGTATACTGGATACGTTACAATGAACAAATAACTTCGAACAAATTTTAAGCAGCCATGACTTCCTTAAGTGGTGAATATCTAAAATTTATAATTTTAAACTATTTATGCTAAAAAACTGTTGGTTCTGGATGGAATTCCTTGTTAATGGACAATAATACAATTATTTAATTATAAATAATTAACACTCCCAGAAGCTCACTATATAATGTGTACACTTGTAACAAATCCAAAGGACCTACACATGTTTTCATGTAGTCTTGAGTTAAATTCCTTTCTTATCAGGTCTTATTTGACCAACTCTTGTTCTTTTCCGACCCTAACCTTGACCCTATTAGATTATTCGAGAGATAGTAGTCTTTATTTTAGCTTTCTTTTCTTTTCTTATAAGGCGGTGTTGAATGAAAGGTTTATCGTCTTTAAACAACAACAAAAAAAACATTATTTAAACAATTGTTCCCAAAGTAAAACCAATTTACTTTGGCTGTCTTTACAAGTTGTTGGTTCAATTAACAGTGCTATGAAGTATTTTGTATCCATCGTTATTTTTACTTGTCCAGTAAACGTAGTAGATGAACATTAAACATTTTATACATATACCATGTGTCCATAAAGTCCCACCCCTCCTCTTATTTTTTTTATTAATGGAAATAGACAGATTTGCTTTAGGGAAAGTTTAGATAACCAAAGGAGGAGTTTTTCGAAGTATCAAAATTTTCAACCCTTACCCCCAAAATGGGGTAGTTTGGGTGTAAGTCAAGAATTTTAAATAGCAACCCCTATTGAGTGATACCTCATTTTCAAGGTATTTTCAAAATAAGGGTAGGCCTATTGGCGCAAACCAGAGGTCTCTAAGTTCATCTTACCCAACATAGCGACCAATCGAATTGTGAATTTTACGTTAATAATTAGGGGGGGGGGTAGGACTTTTTAGACACATGGTATTTCAATCTGTGTAAAACTAAAAATTAAAACTTGCTGCAGATTATAACATTAGTTAATAGTTTTTAAGAAGTCTATAGACGTAGAATTATCGTTTTCAACATTCTTATTTATTAATTTATAAAGATAAAGTATCGCAAGTGAAAAGTCGTTGAAATACTAGAGTGCATTTTAAGTACAATTTTATTAAAATTCGATTTCACGAGTTATTCGAAGACAAACACATTATTTTGTTGTCATGATTACAAGTTTTGTCTAAATAATAATGAAACGAAATTGGTCTAATATACAGAATGACCCGTGAGTAGAGTACCAAACTTTGGAAAGTGATTCTTGCCATCAAAATAAAGAAAAACGTTCCTATAATATATGTTCAAAAATAATTTCCTTCTGACTGCTTGCCCTTTTTTTTCAAAGCAAGATATAACTACAGAACGTATTATGATATCAAAATGTGCTGAATGTTTTATATAATAAGGATCCTCAACATTTCAGAGCGTGGTTGTCTCTCTGTAACTTGCAACTAAACTAAACAGACAATCCGGTCTATTTTAAACTTTGCATTTATATTCTTTTTCTCTTTCCACAAATTTACTAAAGGAAAAAATAGTGGTAACAAAAAATTACCTTTAGATAATTTAGGAGCTAAAATTATAAAGTTGAAAAAATGTATTTTTATAAATAGTGCCTGTGGGGTATCAAATAAAACTAGAAGTTATTTTGAATCCAAATAAGTAGGCGATGTTTATTTGAGGAAGAATTTAATATGTGCCTCTTAAAAGGCTATCCCTATGGACCCTAAATCGTTTGTTTTTAGCAAACACTTGGCCCTTTCATTTCCATATTGAAAGGTACATATTATGTAATTTAAAATTGTGTGAAACCTACATTTTCAGATATTACGAGCTTCATTTGAAACGATAACAGACTTTTTAAAAGTTTAAATTATTTGGGGTTCTAAGACATTTAAAATAACATTCACATAAGCCATGTTTCTATTTATAACGTTTATAAACATACCATTACACACAAAAAAAATCTTTTTTATATCCAAAAGTTTATTTTTAATTTTACAAGATTAATTGAGTACAAATTATTGGGGTTAAAATTAATTTTGCCTTCTTAGCTCAAATCGTCTACACACAATACAATCGGTGGTTTGAATAGTGTCCCTAAAATGGTACCAAATTGCTCCTGGTATGTTCAAAGTCTGTTTTTTCCAAAATAAATTTCATAAAAGCTAAGAATGTATTATTCGAAATTTCTCAAAAAGTATGTGTTCTGTACTTACTAAAATTAACTTCAAAAGCCCCTAAACTATCCATATGGAAGTCCATGACTTCTCCATTGCTCTTGTAGTGACCTTGAAATGATAACAATGGTATTTTACTGGTAATTTCCACTTTGTCCTGCTGTACACTAAGCCTACAAAAAAACAATTTGGATGTTATTAAATGGTTGTAATGTTCTTTAATAGTTTAAAAAAATTAAAGTTGGTAATTATTTACACATAATAACATTTTTCACATATATATTTAAAATTGAATAAGTTATGTGACGGGTCAAAAAATTGATATTAAGTTTTTCTGTTTTTATTTAATTCCCCCCCCCCCCATTCAATGACCTACAGTTCCTAAAAGAATAGTATAAATTTGATATTTTGGCCATATTTTTGTAATTTGTTTTATAATTCAAAATTTATCCTTATTAACGCCAGTGTTTGTTTAGTCTAAGGTCCCAAATAAAAAATATTGGTTGTCATTTTTCGAAAAAATTGTTGGGACAGATTTTGTTCAATTTTTACTAAAGTTTGGAAATGAATGGCCCAAATCCGTTTGAAAAATCATAAGTAAAATTGTATTACGGTTCAGGATTAATTGGCAATCTGAAATAAACCTTAATATCCGCCATTAAAAATTCAATTATAACTTAATCAAATAAGATTTTCGCACAAACGAAAGAAGTTCAAAAATAAATTTAAATATTTTTTCAAAGATGGCATTCATTTTCATTTTTAATTGCTAACTACCGAACTGACATTTAATGACGATTTTTTTAAATTCGTTTGTGCACAATATTTAGTTCTGCTTCTATGGATTCCCTCTTTTCTGTTTATTTATTTATTTAAATCTTTTGGTTAAATCAAAAAGTATGTAACCAAAATTTATTTTGGAGGCTCAAAACATGAAAATCCCTATCTCTGATAAAATTGTCTCAAGACATCCTACTTCCTTAATAAATAAATTAAAATTTTCCTAAGTATAGTATCTAAGTTAACAACTTTCATTTCCTTGATATATATATATGTTACAAGAGGAATGTTTTACTGTTAACAAGATTATTTTATCATTTATTATCATCTCATACTTTACTATTAAATATTTATGTTTAAAATCAAAAAACCTTAATTTCGTAGAGAACAAAAAGCTATCTGCTGGTGAAAACGAGAATTTCCCAGGCGTATAGCTATATTTTAAAACAATAATGTACTACTTTAATGCTTAATTTATTCATTTATAGGGTTTAGGTTAGATTGGGTTTATTTACTATTGACACTTTGTCTATCTTCGTTTAAAACGAAACAATTATTTCTGGATCTCTAAAGATCAAGACATCATCATACAGTGTGTTACTATAGTTATTCAACACCATAACTTTAGGGTGAATAGATTCAAAAAGAATACCCTTTTGGGACTAGGTCACCTTAAATTTCGTTTAACATCATTTGGATTTTTGCCCTTCTCCCTAATTTTTGATGGCTCATCACTTGCATTTTGTGATATGTCAAATTAAAGACCATAACAAGACAAAATTATTGTCGCCACGAAATATTTTTTGGATGACCCTAACCAAAATGGCGACACCAAATGTATTGTAAATTGTAATATATAAAATATCGAAAGAATATTAAAAACATTTGACGAATTCATTATGATTCTTTCCGATCAATTCTTTCCGATGATGAATTTTCATTTAGGAAATGTTACCAATATACTAACTGTAAAAATATAATACTTTTTTTTGAAAATATCATCCACATTTTGAAATAACTTTATTAATAAAATTAAAAGTGAAATTTTTGGTGCCATAATTTTAGCCTTAAAAATCCCTTTAACTTGTCATATTACGTGGGGTTTTTTTTTATTTTTTAATATTTTGAATGTACAACAACGAAAAAACTCAACTTTTTTGTTTGAGCTAAACTGTGCGCTTCCCCTGACTTATTTAACAAGCGCACTAGTTTCAAATCCTGAAGTTCTTGTCCAGGATTCGTTCCCGCGAGATAGAGAATGATTTAATCAATCCACTGGAAGTTTAGGCTTCTATTTCTTATCTGGCCTGGATTGACTAACTCCTTCAACAGTTTAAGTTTCCCTAAACTGCTGGTACAACCCTATTTTATTCAATTACTTCCAGTTCTATATTTACTTTACCCTATTGCTTAGGGAGAACACGATTTTACTTTATTATTTTCTACTATTATGCCCCTAGGGAGCGTGTTCTTGAGAATACCTATGTAACACAATATATTTCACCTCAATTTCCAATATAGTTTACAACAGAACAAGTGGTGTGGATAACTAAATATAATAACACATTATTGTTAATTTTGACAAATAAAATTTATTTATTCCATCTGCTCTTTTGTAATTAAAAATCAATCTTCTCAGTATTTAAAACAAAACAAAGTTATTTAAAAGAAACAAAAATTTATAACATATTTTAAAATCTTAAATCATACAAAATAAAAAATTTCAACATACAAATTACAATTTCACTATTTATTTTAATTAGGTAGCAGATCGGCAATCTTTATTTAGAGGAAAATTATATACTCAAAATTTCTGTTATTAATAAATTTCCTCTTTTTAATCCCTGAACGCTAATTTCCAAGCTTTGAAATTTAATTAGCTGTTCAGGATTAGTTTATCAAATTTTTAATACAATGAAAAAGAGAAATATCCACACACAAGTTTATATTGATTTACAAAATTTTACTTAAACATCTTAAATCTATATCCCAGGAAAATCAGTTGATTCTACGTTAATTTTTGACCAATTTTGCCTTACTAATAAAAAAGGGATACATTGACTGGTTTTATGAGACCTTGACCGACGTCTGGAAGATCCTGGTTCCTGATGATCCTGGATGATGGGATTATGCTGTTTCTCTGGTGTCCGGTTGTTGTAGAAGTTGATTAAAGATCCATGTGACTTAGCAAAGTTCTCGTGACGTGTTAATATCGATTAACGCTGGATGTAAGATTCTTTCACTTTTTCAGAACTCGCTGAAGATTTGCTAATTCGCCATTTCACTTCGCACTTCTTTTTTCTTTATAACTTTTCTTTTAAAAACTGATTTTGAAACATTGAAACTTTTTGAAACTTTTTAACATAATTTTGGGCATAGCAAAACCTTACACATTTACAGAAATTTTAAAACGAGAGAACGCTCGGGCATAATCACCCCGTAGTACTTTTTAAGAGATTTTTTCAGAGAGAGCGACGAAGTCTCGTGCAGCTATATTTATAGCCAAAAACTATCGTATTCCCGTACCAATTTCTTTCCCTCACAGGGATAATACGATAGTTCTTTATTTCACCTTTTTTACGTAGTTTTTTCGCAAATTCTTGATTCTATTGTTAAGTTTGTTTATTTAAGATTGGTTTACTATGGTCTAAGTCCTTTAATACTTTTATTTTAATTAATTTTCTGTAATTAGTCTTTTTTATTAAAACGTGTATCAGTTGGTATCCTTGACTCCGCCCATTTCTACGTCACGGAGCCATGACGTTTGGATCTCTGCATCTTCCAACTTGCTACTGCACAATTCCCTATTGTTTCTTCTCTATTTTTGTTTAACAGTTTTCCTAATTAATTTTTCTTATTTTAATTGCCAGCATCTTGTAGGTCTTGATGTCAGCTTTCGCGAGAAGTTCGCATGGTGTTTCTCGGCCCGCCCGTTCACCTGTAATCCGTTACGCAATTTTCGGCGTGATTTTCGATTTTGGTTTCTCACACCTTTCACATTACAGTTTCGAAACTTCACTATTATAACGATATCGCGTTATCAAATAAATAATAAAATAAAGGATAACAACGATCTCTATAAAAAATGAGTAATTACATGTAACTTATGATATAAAGGGGAAACTAAATTAAATAATAGAAAAATAATGAACAACTAGTATCATCTGGTAACAGAAAATATTATTTTAACAAAAATAATAATCAAAAGGACATCTGTGCACAACAAATTAGGAGAGAAAGCGTGCAAAGAGAAAAGAAGCCGTTTCGCTAACCTTGTAGTGTACACGTGCTAACGTTAAACAATTTGTAACGGTATCTAAAGGGAGATTTTATGTCACGCAGCTGGATGTATAAAAAAAAAAAGAGAAATCTACAGGGTGAGAGACCTGATGGGACACGCTAGAAAGCATAACGGTACTTCTAAAAAACATGAGAAACCGACAAAAGGAATTAGGTCGGCCAATCGGAAAACAGCCACATGGTGAAAGCTAACGAATTTAAAAAAATACAGCCACTAGGAAAAAAGAACAACATCTGGGGAGAAATCGAGAATTCAGCGAGCGAATCGGAGGAGTGAAAGCGAAGGAAAGTTTGGGAAGAAGGGAGAGGTTTTTGGCGTCGAAAATTTGAAGAGGAGTCTAAAATCTGGAGTGGTGAGGAGAGGTCTGAGAGACAGAGAGCATTCTGTGGGACAGAAAAAGGGAGTTAGATTGACCACGAGACTAGGGTTCTCTGTGTCAATACGTCGAGAAAATTAATTAGTTGAATCAAAGTTAAAAAGAGAGTTAGTAGTTTTTAGTCAAAAGTTTGTTGAGATTTTGGAGCAGATTAAAATATTTTGGAAGAATTGTTCGAGAGAAGAGTCGGAAGAACTAATTCATCGCCAGTGGAGACTTGGAGAGGATCATCAGTCCGAATTCCAGGATTAAGTTGTTGGAGATAGTGTGTGGAGTGTTTTGTTTTTTATATATCTAAATCAAATTTAAAGCCATCGTTGTGTTGTGTGTGGAAAGTGTTTCGTCGATCAAAATTGGAAAGCAGTACCAACGATAAGTACAATTTAAAATTCTTGTTCACTGTAAAATTATAAATTCATTTTTCTAAAATAATTCACTTTAATTGAGCCATAAAAGAACCTAACGACCCTAAAAAGAGATAAGAGAATTAATTAAATAAATTAATAACTAACAAATTGAATAAAGATTATAATAAAGTTTAATTTTGTAAAGGAAATAATTGTTTGTGTATAAAAAAAAAATAAAGGTAATTCAAATTACAGATTAATTTCATTAAAAATAACGCCAATTGTGGAAACTTGATGTTTTTTTAGTAATAAAGTCCAACATAAGGAAAGACAATTAGTTAAGATAAATTTGTATATTACATAACATTAAGGAATGCTTGTGGAATGAATGAAGAAATTTTAGACACTAATGGAATAGATGTACGTTTTTTATGATTCTTTGACATTTTGCTTAAATAAATTAAGGTTTGTTTTTTAAGTAATACGTTGTGTCAGGTGTGTTATTTATATTTCCACATTTTGCAAGTTTAGGAACAACTAAACATATAGCAGGTAATTAAAATAATATTGAATTATTAATATCTAATAATAATTATTATTCAAAATATTCAAAATAAATAAATTAACTTAAATAAACATAAATATAACGTCTTAAATGTTATATTTGGCGCACCAACGTTTGGGCAAGAATAAATTAAATTAAATCAAAATTAAATAATATAGCAAACTTGCGTTTAGTTATATTTTGGCTCACCAACGTGTGGCTTTTGTTTAAAATAAATTTGTAAAGTAAATTAAAATTAATATAACAAAACTGTTGTTTGTTATACTATTCTGTTCAGTTTGTGTAACAAACGCACTAGCCGCAGCGATGACTCTGTCTGACCTTCAGATCCTAGTTTTTTCACACTTCTTCGTTGGGGGGGGGGGGTTATTACATACTGATCACCCTGGGACTTACATATTCTTTTACACACTTAAATTTAAACAGGTTTTCCAAATTTTAGATCTCTAACTTTATCCCTGTCCCCACAAAGGTGTGAAAACTATAACTTTTCTATTTTAATTAATTTTTCAATTTTTTCTTTAATTATCTGTAGAGCTTTACTTTATTAATTATCTCTATACAACCCATTATCAAAATTTACTTTTATTTATGTTTTATTCAACTTATAATTTTTATCATTTCACTTAACTTTTTAAATATTACTTTTTTCAAAATTTTTCTAAGAATATTTTATTCTTAGAATTCCTTACTAATTTCAATTTTGAGTCATTTTGAAAAAAATTCAATTCTTCATTTAAATCTATTGCAGCGTATGTTAATTTTTATGAAATAATCGTAACTGATCTGCATTGCGTACAACTTGTACTACAATTACACATCCTTTAACAGTATTATTTCATATTTTCATAATTCATCAAATATGAATTTTTTATTCAAAATCTACCGACATACGATTTTACTGTCATAACGGGTAGGCGAAAGTTGACTTTAGACCGAGTCATAGGTCAGTTTCACCGACACGCAGTGATCAGCAAAGTCGCTTACAATAGTTCAGCCAAACCTTGTATTAGGATTAGATTTTGATATTTTCATTTTTGACCAAAATATAATCCCATACAACGAATTTCCGTTGTAGTACCAAAAGTATATCATTTTTAGAGGGAGGTAAAATTTAGTTCAACGTTCAATGATCTTCCCAGGTTAGTCCTACGAACATTTAAAAACTGTTTAGTGTTCTTGTTTCAAATATTTAGCGATTTAAAAATTAAAAATTTCAAACACATATTTTACCGCCAATTTGGTTAGTTTTATCCAAAAAAACACTACTAATTGTCTTTTTATCTTTTTAATTTGACATGTCACAAGATGCAAGTTACTATTTGAAAATTTCGAGTAGCCCCAAAATTCTCCATTTTAGTGAAAGGGACAAAATTCCTAACTATTCCGAACTCTCACAAAAGAAACTTCATCTGTCCTAATTAATAGTCCTGAAAGGGTTAAGTACTAACCAATTTATAAGGTAATTAGTAATTATTAATTTCAATATTTAAAAATTCATTCTGTTTAATTAATAAGACTACTACCCTATATTTTGTTATTAAATTCATACAAACGTTAAGGTTATTCAAAACTAATAGTAGAATGTACCTTCCCTCTTAATGAAATCTTTAAGACAGGGAAATTAATGTTTTCTTCAAATAACTGATTCTGTAAAACAGGGAATTTTTTTACAGTTAATTGAAACGTTGTAACATACAAATAACGTTTCTCGATTAATTAATCTTATAAGATGGGGAAATTAATTTTGCGTCACTTAAATTGAACCTGCAAGACAGGGAAATTAATTTCCCTTCACTTAACTGTACTTGTAAATCAGGGCAATAAAATTTCCCACAGTTAAAAATAAATTTCATGTTATACTTACTTGACAGTGTTGATCTTAACATCGCAAAACCCAAACATGAAAACATTATTGAATGATTCGTTCAATTCAAAGGTACCATCATCAAAGCCACTCTTCACTTGCGTTATTATCATTGGATCTAAAGCAGGAATGCCCAACTCCGGAGAGCCTGAAAGAAATTATTACAACTGTAAAGATATAGAGTTGGCTACTTGTGTAATTTACATTCTTATCTTATTGGTTTGTATTTACAATTTCCACCTACAAGTTAATGGTTTTTATATTTCTTAGGATAACAGTCATCGGCTGCATTATTTAACACCATTAAAAATATTTCAGATTTATTTATAGTATTTATGAAGTGAACCTTCTTATGACGTATTGAAGTAAAATATTTCAAGGGGGGCGTGGGAAATTAAAGAGAGAGATAAAACCAAAATACTGAAAACGACATATTTGCGGCAAATGTTAGCCTTGGTTATTGGTTAGGACCAGACGTTTGAACCGCTTAAGTTCCGGAATGGGAGTTTGGAAAACGTGCTAGGACTTACCGTTAAATATATTCCGACGTTAATTACGCTTAGTCTCAACCCAACTAATCACTATGTTCACAGCCAGCTTATAATGAGTTATAATTAGTTTACTAAACTAACTTACTAATTATTATAATTGATTAGCTTATCGTTACAACTTAGGTTAGGGACAGGGCGTGATGGGAGAATTATGTTAAACCCTTTAGGCCATAATAATTCTTTCTTAATTTACGGAGTTGACCTACGAATGACTGCGTAGTCCCCGGGGGTCGATCAGATACCGCAATTCGCGGTTTAGGCAGTCATTTAGGTTAATTACTCACAGAATAAGAAACCACGCGAACTTACAACTGGTTCATCGAAGCACTCACTGACGACTGTGTAGACTCGCTTGCGTCTCCTCCCGATGCGCACGCATCGCCTCACTTATCTTTGGCGGTGATCCCTCAAAGTTGATTGGATCACCACTTATTTGACAGTAATTTTCTCAGATGCTCTTTGTTTCTGCTACTCTTCTTTCTTTTACTGCAGGCAGGTAGCTCGTATATCGTCAGAACCAATAGATTAAAAAGTATATAGGATTGCATGTTAATACACGTATGAGTGTATGACGTATAGCAATGAACCGACCCTTATAGTAAATACGACAATCAGGAGACACTCAAGCAGGATCTCGACATATTTTACAGTAGTCTTGGGTTAGATACTGTTAGGAATAGTTGTTAGAAATAATTGTAAAAACTATCAAATATATTTTAACTTTAAATCCCAAGATAATACATAGAAGTCAGATATTACTGTGAAATTTATCAGTAAGTGTTGAAAATATATGTCAATAGCTGACTATATAAAATACTCATTTCGTTAACCTAGCAAGGCATGTAAACCCACCATAACCCAGGGTAGGGGTCAGTCCTAATTTAACAGTGACAGCCGGAGGCCCTGCTCGTCGTTTGACCAAGGGCATTGGTCGGAACTATCTACGGAATTCATTACAATCAGTTTCGAGAGCAACACGGTAAAAACACGGTAGCCAGTACTTTCAGATAGAGGTGACCAATCCGACAGTGTATTCTTAAATGAATTTTATTAAAGAAAGTACCCCATTTGATAGTTATTATATTTCACAATAATTTTCAGCTTCCTCTACCTTGGGATTAATATACAGGGTGTCTTGCAACCATATGAACAAACTTTGTCACGTTATTCAGCTTGTCAAAAGAATCAAAAATGTAATATAACATGTGTCCAATCTCATTCCGTTTTCGGTCTATCTGTCTGTATGTGTTTTTTTTTTAACCTTAATATCTTTGAAACTATTTGAGGGAAAATCATCATACTTGGTATGATATTTACTGTAGGTAGTTTATAAATGCCAATAAAATTTCGTTTTCATACAGCTTTCCGTTTCAAGATGGCGACAGTTCAAAATATTCAAACTTAAATAATTAATAAACTACAAATTTTATCAAATAGTTTCAAAGATATTAAGGTTAAAAAAAAAAGAAAACACATACAGACAGATAGACCGAAAACGGAATGAGATAGGACACATGTTATGTTACATTTTTTGTTTCTCTTGTCATGCTGAATAACGTGACAAAGTTTGTTCATATGGTTGCAAGATACCCTGTATATATATAGTTTAAAAAGGAATTAGATATCAATATTGTATTTCTTGGAATTGTAATATAACTGGACCACTGATTGCTATATATACAAGTATTTCATTTAATCATAATAAGCTCTTTCTGATATAAATAACTTTCATTATAATAAATGGTATCGATACATTCATTTATTACAAATGGTGGATTGGTCTTATCTAAAGAAATTTAATTTGAACCCAAAATTAGGCACTAGAGAGAATCCAATCCCTACCAATATTTTTTTTCGACTTTCCTATCAGTTCTCTCTTGACCAAATCTTGTTCTTTTCCGACCCTGACAATATTAGAGTGTTCGAGGGCAAGGAGTCTTAATTTTATGTTATGTTCTTTCTTTTGTTATAAGACGATGATAACTGAGAGGTTTTCCTCTTTTTCTTAAACATCAAAGTAAACAAATAATAAACAGTTTTCTTTCAATCCTTCAGTTTTAGTTTAGAACTCATAACGTGTATTTCATCTCATTATTGAAATCGTAATTAATATATATCATTAATAAGTCTCTCTCGATCTCATTTAAGAATTTAAAAACAAATTTAATATTAATTTCTTGCGGTGATTGGTAACATAATACATATTATAGTTTTTTAAGTTATTCGATATTGATAGATTGTTCATTGTTAATGTGGTTTAATCGTAAACATTCAATTATGTGTGTATGGAGAAACTAATATCCGACGTTTCGATTTTATAAACCAACTCCCCGTTATCATGTGATAAAAAATCTAGAGCATATAACTGAAAACACCAATATAGCTTAAGCCTATCTTTAACTTTTATATTTATCACTTGATAACTGGATTTCATTTATTCTCTGGAAACGTTTTAGATTAGATTTTATACACACAAATGAGGGCAAAGTTCAATTAAACTATGTTAATTATATAATAAATATTTTCATATTATATTTGCTTTATAAATGGTAAATAATTAAATAATTTTGTGAAATTAGTAGTTGGATTAGCGCGAAAGTGTATAAATTTTAAATCATTTTAAATTTAAATCATTTACTATATATTTGGTTGCCTATTATATTTATTTATTAGTTAAACGAATTATTAATGATTTATTAGGAACTGCAGATTCATGAAACTTCAAATGAAACTCATCAATCACGTGTTTGTAAGACTTGTATTAAAACAACAGTCATTGAGAAACGCACTTCATCTAAAGGCCTTTTCACACCGGCGTACTGAACGTCCTGGACGTTTGGTACGTTTGGGACGTTCGGTACGCGCCCATTCCACACCGCCCAACAACGTACCAAACGTCCAGAACGTTCGCTCGATCAGTTCAATAAAATACAGTGCTCTTGTATTATTTTATTTTTTTACCACATTTTCCCTTTTATTATTAGTGCACACTGTATTAATGTAATCCACAATGCCTAGATGCAATGCAGTATATTACATGTAGGCCTACTTTTTAGGTATTTGACATGTACATTTTATAGATTACTGTACCTAGTATTATATATCAATTTCTATTTCTAAGAATAACATAACATAACATGATTTCTATTTTAAATAATATTTGTTTTGCCTGTGAAAGTTAATACGATTGTTATTCTTTTTTTTTTTAAATTGAGGCTTTAGTAAAACTAATATAAAATGAGGTCATTAATAATTATACTATAATGACTTCCATTAAAATATATAACAATATAAATATATAACAGTATTATAAATATTATTACATTACAGTAAATGACAACTTAGGCTACTATCTTTCTGAAGATTTGCAGCAATCTCCTCCCACGCTGCGTTCTTCATAACCAGGTCCCTGTATATTTCTAGGGTTGTGTCCCAGATTACAGGATGATCACGTACTTCTTCCAACAACGCTTCCATGGTACAAATGCACAAAACACCAGCTACAACAAACACACTGCAGATGACGCGGGGTTTTGCAGAAATGACAGGAGCGGAGCACGTGGTTCCGAAGTGTTCATTGCGCATGCGCTAGGCCGTGGACGTTCTGGACGTTTGTGAAAAATCACTCTCCGAGCGATCCTCCGAAAACCGTCCAGGACGTCCAGGACGTTCGGTACGTTCTGTACGCGCGGTGTGAAATGGCTTATTTGATAGCATGGGAAGCGATTTATTTTGACAAAAACGTACCAAACGTCCAGGACGTTCAGTACGCCGGTGTGAAATGGCCTTTAGGAAAGCGACATAACTGACACGACAAAAAAGAATAAATAAATGCTTGCGTGACACTATTATAGTAAGACAACATTAACTAGTAAAACTAGTAAGAACTTAGTGAAACAAGCTCATTTCAACTGTTAAACCTTGACTACAGTGTAGCCACCACATACAAATTATTGCATAAATATATATCTGCTTGAAGTAAACTATCTTATATGCAGGGTTGCGTATAAACATTTTGAAATTTATATTAAGTCTTGAACTATATGAGTGAACTTCATTATTCCTAATAGTCTAAAACGTTTTTAGCCTTTTTTTAAAATTTCTTGGAAGACATTTTGGAAACTCCCCCCCCCCCCGTTTGCACATTCAAAGCTATATTTTTGTTTATGGAAGTAACGTTCTTTGATCTTCTACTACACATTACTTTACTACTAATGTTACTAACAAAATATACACAACATAAACACTGAATATTTCAAGGAATATTTTTATTTATATACATATATTTTTCAATTAATTCATACATATGCAGTGCTTGATTTTGTGAACATATTCACTTCCTGTTTAGTATTTTGTTATGACGACAGCAAATTTATAAAAGTGTTGAAAATTCAGTCCCACATATTTTGTTAGTACCATTAGTAGTAAAGTAAAGAATGGGTAGTAGTAAATTAAAGAACGCTACTTGTATAAATAAAAATATAAATATTTGAATTTGAAAATGTGGCTGAATTTCCAAAATGTCTTGCAAGATGCAAGAAATGTTCAAAAAAAGGCTGTAAACTTCTTAGACTATTAAGAATAACCCAGTTCACTCATCGACGTTAATATAAACTTCAAAATGTTCACCAAATATCGTTTGTTTTTGTTAAATAAACACATTATATATATATATATATATATATATATATATATATATATATCTTCTAGAATATAAATAAAGTTAGTAGATTATTTACATTGATTCTCTCCACCAACCAGAATTGCCTGTGTCGACATGCATGATTGGCATCATAAAATCCTTGGTCATAAGTAGTCAATACTGTGTTTCGACATGACCGTTGCCTTGAAATGTTGTCTATTAGTCCGCATGCTCGCCGAGTCAACAGAATCACTCTAGCCCATAGCTACCACATTTGGAAACGGTACTTACTTTCAGAACACGTCTCGAATGGTAAAAGAAATTTGTGTCCTATCACGTCAGCAAATATGCTGTTTAGAGTTTTATTTATTATTAACTTTACATTATGTTTACAACTGGCCTCATAGATTGTATTTCTTTGAAATTATGGTTGTCGTTGTTTTATCACATTGGTAATGACAATAGTTTATTATATCTACACCATTGCTCAATTGCTATTTAAAATATTTGTCATTTCAATATGTGTTTAAACTGTCAAAACAAAATATATGCAGTATATTTGTACAATATTTTCTACCAAATAGTTTATGTTTATCAATCGTGAATAGTGAGGAATACGTATGTTATTTGCTTTAACAAACATTCAAATTATTTCAACGGTATGATTTTATTTGGCAGCTGAATTAAATTATATACGTAGTATAGAGAAGGTTACGTAATATCCAAAAAAAAGTCGAGATTTATGTTTATTTATCCATTTAAATGTCTGTCGTCTGTAGTCTACAGTCCAAACACTTGAACCAATTTTAATCAAATTTGGTGTGTTTAGCCATATTTGAGATTTTGTTTATTTCTTTGCTAACTCAAAATTTAGGTGTAGTTGCCACAAAAAAAACACAAAATTAAGTTGCTATCAAAATGGCAGTGTAACAATTTTGATCAAATGTAGCCTCTAAGGGCTCAAATAATATGTATTAGTCGTTATCTCTCAAAACATCCGGTTTTGTAATTATCGGTAAAAATCAAAAGTCGACGCTGGGGCAGTTATAAGATACGTAATTTCTCAAAATCTACTACACAGATTTCGTTAAAATTATATTTAAATGTAAATATTAATAACCCAAATCCGTGTCCAAAATGGCAAGTAAACTAATGTTACGGTTTGGGAACAATTAAAAAAAAAAAAAATTACCACCGTATAAGAGGTGATTAGTACCTCTTTAAAAATTAAATATGATTTACTCTGCGGACGTATTTATTTCACAAGCAAAGCAAGTTTAGGCCCTAATTTAAATATACAAATATTTTTCAAAAACATGGTTCATTTTCACTTTTTGATTAATATTTTTGGTAACAATTATTTTTTATTCATCTTTAATTAGTTTTGGAGATGGATGAGTGGAAAGTATGTGAAATGTTTTTCGACCATATATATATATATATATATATATATATATATATATATATATATATATATATATATAATTAAATATATATATATATATATATATATGTGAATTTTATTATTTTTCTTGTTGTTTAAAAGCAAAAACCTCTCGGTCATCATCGCTTTTAAAAAGAAAAGAGTGTAAAATAATTACCCCTACCCGCTTGAATATTCTAATAGCGTCACGACGAAAAAAGAACTATAGCTGGATAAGAGAGACCTGATTGGAAGATGAAAGAGAAGGGTGTATCCCAAAACTAAATCAAAAAGTTATAAATCCAGCGATAATCCCTCAGGATTTCCAAGTCAGTACCTAAGCCTCTGAGAGTTTTAATGTTTATTATACAAGACTTTCTCTCGCTAACTTTGAACTGATTTAAATTATTAGTAACATAATTCTCACCAGTCCTTAAGTTGCTTATCAGCGTAGACAAACCACTCTTGATACAGTTGTTCAGGTCAGGACTGTGTTTTGTGCAGGCGTGCAGGTAAGGTGCTGTAACATAACACAAGTTTATTAATTTGAAACACTCGAATTAATAAAAACAACGTAATAATTGGGAGATGTTGAAGTTAGAGGTTATATCGTTTTTAGGTGACATCACTTTATGTAGTATATATTGAATCAAATTTAATGTTTCTTTGTAATCAAACAATTATCAAGATAATAATTGATTCACGAATAATTAATCCTGCTTTGCAGGTTAATTAGTATGAAATAGATGAATATATAACGTAACATGGGGATTTATTGTTTAATAATTTAAACTAATTAACAGATAAATATTTTACCTTCAACAAAAGCTGATTAAAAGTATCCTCATAATACTTGTTAAAGAGTTATTTGATAATAATTGGTCCTATTATTGATATGGTTTAAGTATACGTGTGTCATTATTTGTGGTAACGCGAAGTTTCGAGAGTATAAATCATTTCCCGTTATCAATTGATGTACTTAGAATAGGAAAAAATGAAAAACGCCAAAATAGTATGGCAGCCAAGGCTATGTTGGATATTATATTTTTTAAATCTAATAACCTAAGAAAAGAACTCAAGCCTAAAGCTATACCTGATCAATCAAAATAACTAAGACTAAAACAAAGTGAGCAGTAAATCACAAGTCTCCAACTTGGCCCTAGGCTGTGTTGTCATTATTCACTTATTTCATGTTCTAAGGCATGACTTGATGATAGAAGTTGATTTATACTCTCGAAACCTACTGAATTAGTTTTTATATACTCACATAATGGTAAACTTCCACTTAAATTATGTCATTAATACCATAACAATATTGTTTATACTGATGACCGACGATATTTGATAGAATTCCTTGTTATACAAATAAATACACACAAATTCTTTTGTTATATTCTACAATTTATTGGTCTAGCCGACCATGGTTTCGCCAGTTACGGCATTGACGAAGCTTATAAAAAGACTTTAACGTAAGCTTAACATCAGTAATTTTATTGGCCACGGATAGAAATTTTACCAATTTTCAAGTTTTATTATTTTTCTTATCTCACTTTAACCCTATCTGAAATTCAATTTCTATGTTACCCAAAAGTAAACCTTAATCATAGAAGGATCCTCGAATACGCATGCCTCAATTAGAGATTTTGTAATATACATGAAACAACACTGAATTATAATATCTGCATAAGCTTAACATCAGAAATTTGACTGGCCACAAATCAGAGCAGTTTAAGAAATTTAAATGTTTAATTTTTATTGTCTTACTTTAGGAACGAAGGAAGTCCTATCTGAAATTTACCTTCTATGTTACCCAAAAGTAAACCTCAATCTATACAAGGTCCACGAACAGCCACGCCTAATTTAGAGATTTTATAATATACATGCAACAACGCTAATTAAAAGTATCTTCACAAATTTAACATTAGAAATTTCATTGACCACAGATCGGAACAGTTCATGAATTTTAAATGTTTATTACTTTTCTTATCTCACTTTATGAGCCAGAAACTCGTATCTAATATTCACCTTCTATGTTACCCAGGAGTAGGCCTTAATATATACAAGTTCCACGAACAAACACGCCTGATTTAGAGATTTTATAATATACATGCAACAACGCTAATTAAAAGTATCTTCATAAGTTTAACATTAGAAATTTCATTGACCACAGATCGGAACAGTTCATGAATTTTAAATGTTTATTACTTTTCTTATCTCACTTTATGAGCCAGAAACTCGTATCTAATATTCACCTTCTATGTTACCCAGGAGTAGGCCTTAATATATACAAGTTCCACGAACAAACACGCCTGATTTAGAGATTTTATAATATACATGCAACAACGCTAATTAAAAGTATCTTCATAAGTTTAACATTAGAAATTTCATTGACCACAGATCGGAACAGTTCATGAATTTTAAATGTTTATTACTTTTCTTATCTCACTTTATGAGCCAGAAACTCCTATCTAATATTCACCTTCTATGTTACCCAGGAGTAGGCCTTAATATATACAAGTTCCACGAACAAACACGCCTGATTTAGAGATTTTATAATATACATGCAACAACGCTAATTAAAAGTATCTTCATAAGTTTAACATTAGAAATTTCATTGACCACAGATCGGAACAGTTCATGAATTTTAAATGTTTATTACTTTTCTTATCTCACTTTATGAGCCAGAAACTCGTATCTAATATTCACCTTCTATGTTACCCAGGAGTAGGCCTTAATATATACAAGTTCCACGAACAAACACGCCTGATTTAGAGATTTTATAATATACATGCAACAACGCTAATTAAAAGTATCTTCATAAGTTTAACATTAGAAATTTCATTGACCACAGATCGGAACAGTTCATGAATTTTAAATGTTTATTACTTTTCTTATCTCACTTTATGAGCCAGAAACTCCTATCTAATATTCACCTTCTATGTTACCCAGGAGTAGGCCTTAATATATACAAGTTCCACGAACAAACACGCCTGATTTAGAGATTTTATAATATACATGCAACAACGCTAATTAAAAGTATCTTCATAAGTTTAACATTAGAAATTTCATTGACCACAGATCGGAACAGTTCATGAATTTTAAATGTTTATTACTTTTCTTATCTCACTTTATGAGCCAGAAACTCGTATCTAATATTCACCTTCTATGTTACCCAGGAGTAGGCCTTAATATATACAAGTTCCACGAACAAACACGCCTGATTTAGAGATTTTATAATATACATGCAACAACGCTAATTAAAAGTATCTTCATAAGTTTAACATTAGAAATTTCATTGACCACAGATCGGAACAGTTCATGAATTTTAAATGTTTATTACTTTTCTTATCTCACTTTATGAGCCAGAAACTCCTATCTAATATTCACCTTCTATGTTACCCAGGAGTAGGCCTTAATATATACAAGTTCCACGAACAAACACGCCTGATTTAGAGATTTTATAATATACATGCAACAACGCTAATTAAAAGTATCTTCATAAGTTTAACATTAGAAATTTCATTGACCACAGATCGGAACAGTTCATGAATTTTAAATGTTTATTACTTTTCTTATCTCACTTTATGAGCCAGAAACTCGTATCTAATATTCACCTTCTATGTTACCCAGGAGTAGGCCTTAATATATACAAGTTCCACGAACAAACACGCCTGATTTAGAGATTTTATAATATACATGCAACAACGCTAATTAAAAGTATCTTCATAAGTTTAACATTAGAAATTTCATTGACCACAGATCGGAACAGTTCATGAATTTTAAATGTTTATTACTTTTCTTATCTCACTTTATGAGCCAGAAACTCGTATCTAATATTTCACCTTCTATGTTACCCAGGAGTAATCCTTAATCTATACAAGGTCCACGAACAAACACGCCTGATTTAGAGATTTTATAATATACATGCAACAACGCTAATTAAAAGTATCTTCATAAGTTTAACATTAGAAATTTCATTGACCACAGATCGGAACAGTTCATGAATTTTAAATGTTTATTACTTTTCTTATCTCACTTTATAAGCCAGAAACTCGTATCTAATATTTCACCTTCTATGTTACCCAGGAGTAATCCTTAATCTATACAAGGTCCACGAACAGCCACGCCTAATTTAGAGATTTTATAATATACATGCAACAACACTGAATAAAAGTATCTTCATAAGCTTAACATTATAAATTTTATTGACCACAGATCAGAGCAGCTTATGAACTTTAAAGGGGTTAATATTTTGTACATCTTATTTTAGGGTACAGGAAGTCCTACGTATTAACGCTTCTATGTCACACGGAAGTAATAAACACCTCTAAAAGAAACCATGAACAGACACAGCTCATTTAGTATGTTTATAATTTATATAAAATACACAACTATATTATCCACGAAAATTCGTTTTGTCAAATGGATCTATTTACCTAAAATTAAAATTTAATATTTGGTAAAATCATAGAACTAAATTAATACACTTACAAAGAACATTGTACAAATTACGGAGTAACCTAAAATTAAAAGACTTTTTAAATTAGTTTTAAAATACAAATTGTAATTGATAATCTTATTTTTATTTTATCAGTATGTTACAACCTAATGAGTCTTAAGTCAACTTTGAAACTACTTACAGATTTTGACGAAACCATGCCCCTGTATTACCACACAGGACAATATAACAGTAATAAATACGCTAAAGTCATAGCTTCTTGCCATTTCAATCCACTACTTGTTTGCTTTCTTTTTTCTCAAATTGTTGTACCTTTTTTTGAAAACTTTATCTACTATGATCGCTAGTTTCAGTAGACCTAAAAGCATGAAGACCTGAAAAATAAAGTTCAGTATTATAGTTACAATTCTAAATGAATACAAAGGACAAAATAAGAATAGATTTCCCCCAGTTGAACCAAAACGCAACAATTTTTGATTTGTTTGGTGACACGGTCACCAGATATGTGACTTGAGATTGACGTGGTTGAGTCTTTGGTTGTGGTTTTGATTTGGATTGGAATATCGATTATGACTGTTATCATAAAGGCAGTGGCGATCTCTAATCTCTTTGTCTGTAGTTACTTTACTCTTTACTTATTTGATACGTTTATTAAACATTCAATTCTTCCTATATTTAATATAATAGTATTGATTATTGAACCGCTTGTAATACTTATACAATACAAACACTCTTTAGTGAAACAAAACAGGATAAATCCTATAGACTGTTTATAAAACTGTTAATACCCTCAAGGAATCATTTTATTGAGTACGGGCCTTGCAATCACGAGGGACCTAGCTGGATCTACACTTTTTTCATGTAATTTTGTGTTAGATTCCTCTCATTCATCTTCCATGTCTCTCTTCACCAACTCTTGTTCTCTTCCATTTTATCTTCATTTTTTTATAAGACAATAATGACCAAGAAATTATTACCTTTTAGGATTTAGGTTGAAAATGTATTTAGTCGGTATGAAAATATTTCTAACTTAACTTTTAACCTATTTTGATTAATTCATTGTTTAACTGAATTTACAAAGAAGACTTCTGTACATCAATGCTGTTGTTATCCCTGTTATTTCTGCAATTTTCTAATTTCAGCGTTTCCTCTTCCAATATGTGTTACCAATTCCAACAAAAGTTGAATCTTAATATGTTGATTATTATTTACAGAATCATTAAAACACCGAGTACATTTTGCTTATATTCCTAAACAAGACCATTTTTTTTCCATAACCTCAAGAACCACGGATTTTTGCTCTCTTAATTTGAATCGTTGTCTGGCAGAACGAATTACGAATGTTTTCTGTAGGGTTTCAAGTTTTAAATTTCTAGACTTTTGTGTAAAAATATTGAAACAGTTTATGTTTCAAAGTAGTTAGCAAATATTCTTTACAAAAATTTTATGAAATGATTGTAGTATGGTTACTATTCCTTTCCTACTGAACGTCTGTAACATCACTTTAACAAATCATTATTTTGAATAAAAGGTGTAATATTTCATCCATATTCAATTTGTCTTTTAATTAATATTATTAAAAACAGAATAATACAAAGACACTTCTCTGCTATGTCAAACAAAAATTAATAAAATAAATTCACAAAGATAACCAAATGGAAGGAAACAATTTTCAACAATAATCATTTTTCGCACAAGACCACTTTTCAATGGCTAAGTCATCATCCTCAGTTGATACTTACATACACTGAACTACAAGTGGCAAAGCCAATGCTCCGTACAGATAACAGCAGAGACGCAATCTGTTCGTATTGCAAATAAAGTATTTATTATAAAAATAGATCATTTAAAGTCAGTAAAATAACTTAAACAAAACATAAAGACAAATTAAAATGCTTTAATATACAAACATTAATACCGAGTGACGAGAACTTCGGCTCTGACATCACCTTCGCAATGAAGGAAGTGGACATGCGCATATTAAACACACCTATTTATCATTCACCACGGTCAGTTTTAACTATACTCCAGGTCGTGACAGAAAAACCTTTATCAGCTTCTCTAAACCAAATGTAAATCCACTGCCATAGGAAGATAATTTAATAAGTATTATTGAAGCTAAGTCGACATGAACCTAGATACAAGAAGACATAAATCATAAATAATACTAGTTAAACCTACCATAGAGTTTACCAAAGGAGACTTTCAAATATTATGCATATTTTGTATCACTGTTCCACATCTATGATTCTTAATTCTAAATTAATTAAACTTGTATATAGTCTAAAAAGATTAATAGAATTAAGTAATAAAATTGTAATTAGAAAAGTTGTATTATATGAAAAAAAAAAAAAGTTTTAAGATTAAACTAAAAATAAAGAACTGTATTAACCGTAATAATTAGCTTTATAACCGAGTCCCTAGAACCACATTGTACAGTAAAATTAGCTCAAAAATGACTATGAAAGACAAATGTCAGGACAGAATGAAACCCTCGGAAAATGTTCATTTTCTTTTGTAGTTTAAGAAACTAAAAAGTCTTTGTGAAACAAAATGTTTAGAAAGGGTGAAAATGTAAAATATCGTGTATTCTCAAATACATACAGGAATTAAATATTATACCACGTAGTACCTTTTCTAAAACTTATATCAAATTTGCAGCAATTTTCTTTTCCCCCACTTTTTCTACAACCAAAATTTACCAAGTTACACCTATGAAGTTTGACCTTTTTTTCAATGTGTTAACTTTTTTTCACATTCCCCCCTACATAACTTTTCTTCCTTGTATCGGATCAAAAAACCGTTAAACATGAGTGTAATAGGGCTTTCAATCCCCACTACAAAAATTAACCGAGTTATGAAGGAAAATTGGAAAAATGTCCCTACATTAAACAGTGTTCTATTCGAATTTGAAATTCCTTAAACGTTTTCAAAACAAAGTGCTTTAATAATAGCAAATACTCCGTGATATGTTTAGAAAACCGTTTGGAAAGAGAACCACTTCAAATACCATTAAGAAGTCGAACAGTTTAGTGGGAAGTATCAAAACAACTTCAGTCACACTCAGATGTATTAGTTAGGAACAACTTCACACTGTCTGATCTAATGAATAGATATAATTAATGTCTCCATGATGTTAAACAAGCTTTAACTTTTATTAAATAGTTAAGTATAGAGATCATTTCATCGGAAGTGTTTCCTGCATGTCAACTTTAGTACAAAATTAATAACATTTACTTATTGTTCCGAAAAAAATTAATTAATCAATAAACAAGATTGACTGTATACATATGTAAAACTGCATTTGTAAATAATTCAGTTCAATAATAAAATTATTACTTTTACTTAAAATTTTAGAAATTTTGTTAATAACTTTTTAAAATTTAATAGTCTTAGAGAAAGCTAAGATCACAAAGGAAAACTTCACTTCCTATAAGCACGATATCTAACGAACGAGTAATCCAATTGACACCAAATTTGAATCGGATAGTACAAATTTCTAAGGAACGATCTGATTGTATTTTGAGGAAAATCGGTTCGTAAATTTCAAAATGGCTGTTACTTTAATTGGTTTTTTCGACGACACTCAATAGCTCATTTTATGCAGTGTTAAAATTAGCATTCAACGATGCTCAAATAACCTTCCTACAATCAAAGTTGCAAAAAAATATAATAAAAATAATACATAAACCACGTAACTTTACATACTGGAGCTCTTACTTTGTTCAGACTACACAGCTGTTCTATATTCTAATAAGAAAACATTAGAATACATTTGGCTCAATATTGACATAGTTTGTTTGAATATTTGGCATAAAAACTAATACAAGACGTTTCTAGAGCATGCATCAACGTTCGATATCAAGTGAAAATACATATAACATAACAAACATGAAAGATTCAACATAGACTTATATACTAGATGTATGTTGGAGACTTAAACTAAAATTAATGACCTAAGAAATAAATCCAGTGCTAAATAGACCTGAGAGGTAATTAAAGCCCTTGTTGTTTAAAGATGAAAAACTTCGGTTGCTTTATAAGTAAAGGAAGAAAAGAACTTAAAATAAAACCTAGCCGTCCAATACTCAAATAACGTCGGGTCGTAAAAGAACAAGAGTTGGTTAAAAGAGATCTGATAAAGATGTAAAAGAGGGATTTTACCAAACAATACATGATTAAAGTTACTTCTAGCTAGGCTCACTAGATATTACTAAACTTGTATTCACTAAAATGAGCCCCAGAGGGCCTAAGTGGTGAAAATAAGTAGGATAGGATATTCCTTATTTTGCAGTAAAAATAAGTTTCCTGCATGAAATGTACAATTTGTGTATTAAAAACAAGCTAGAGTTTATATGTAAATCTGTGGTACTAAACAGACAATTACAGTTAGAGTTATTTAATAATACAATTAACGGGAAGTTAGAGCGATGAGAAAGCATTCCACATCTTGGTATTATTACTGATTCTAGATTAACACAGAAATAATTGTAGTATGTCATCAACTCTGCCAACAAATGGCTGTTTAATTTAAGTTCCCATCACTGTACTAAGATAGGTTATGTAAGCCATTTCATGTTCGTTGTGTTCTAGATTCTTTTCTTGATGAAGTGATTAGATCCATACTCTCAAAAAGTCATGTATTAGGTTTTTACATTCCTACAGGTACTTGTATTGGGAAGTTTCGGGGTCCCTTTGTTAAAATAAGTAGTAGATGCCTGTTTATTGTTTGTAGTTTGTGGAATGCTCTACAACCCAAAAGCGTGGTGTGTGGGCATATTTTGGTAAAATCTAGCGAAGTTTTATAAAACTTTTTTTTAAGTCAAAACTTGAGCGTCGTGGCATAAAGAAACACAAATTACAATTTTCTCAAACGGTTTTGATCACATATCAGAACACAAGCAAAAGGTATCGGTTGCGATTATTCCAAAAATGCCAGTTCGTGAGTTATTGGTAAAAAACAAAAAAAAAAAAAACGAACAAAGAGGTGTTCTATCAATTTGTTTAATTTTTGATGAAATGTGAAGATTAATTACTTAAACCCTTAAAAATAGCTAGTAAATAATATAATGTTTCACGAATAATTGGCAAAAAGTAAAATTAACTTTTATCACCGTCAATAACAGCTCAAACACGACTTCCTCTACGGATATAGTCCAAGACTTTACAAAACCAGAATATCTAACAAGCGATGTGGGTCATGGTTTAAAATGAACGAGTTATTGTATCTTTAAAACGTGTTTATATGGTCAGGTTCTCCCTGAATTCCCATCCACACAATGTCCTCTATAAATTTATTTTTTTCTCATTGACATTGGCGGAAACAAGATTTAGAACATTTAATTGTGTCTCCAAGCTCAAATGAATGAACTGATAACAGTCTAATTATTTATAAATATAATTTTTATCAATACCTTGGATCTGGACTTTTTCTAGTAAAATCGTTAATTTAAAGTATGATTTTCAGACAGATTAAATCAAATTGTTTAATTTTTATAACATTTTGTTAATTTTTTTTTTTTATATAATAATCTTGCTCTTCACTTTCCACCCTGTTTTTTATTCTTAGTTCCTGTTCCACCCACAAATGATAGTTGTATGACCGTCTTTTTTAGGTCTTCCTTTTATTCTTCTACCTGTTAACTACGATAATTTGTATTGTCTAACTTTTTTTTAAATCTTGTTTCCAATACTCCTTATTTGAAGCTATATTTTCCCAAGATATTAATAATTCTTCCTTTATTACTTATATGGATAATAAAATAAACAAAAAAAGCACCAAACATTTCTTAAGGGGTATTTTTGATACCTCTTTAACTTATATAAAAATTTAAATTGATAAAAATCAAATTCATTACAAAATGTACTGTTTTATAGTTCACAATATTTCTTTTTATTTTCAACGTTCAATTGTATACACAACCAAGTTTAGAATATGTGGGAATGTTTTAAAATCAAAACACAAATTACTTTAAATGATCAAGGACTAGTCTTGAAAAGTAATCTTACAGACCTAAGTCAAACTGTTAGTTACAATTGTATACTTATGACAGTGTAATCTAATGAAAAGTACAATGGTGGCAAGAACCCTAGTGAAATTTGAAAAACAATACAGGCAAAATGTTAGTGACTAAATCCAAACAGAATCAACGAATGATTTGATAATGGTAGAAAAAAACTGCCGAAACTGGTAATACTATTGGTTAATATTCGACAGAGTTCACAAGGCAAATAACCTTATAATTTATTATTGATAATACGATCTTGGAACTCTTTATAGCTCACTTACCCTCAGACTGGTATGTGACAAACCAGAGGGATCTGAGCTGGATCAACACCTTTCATCGTATAGTATTAAATTAGACCCTTTTCTTTCATCTTTCCTCTCAGGTCTTCTTTTCTGACCTTGACGCTACTACAGTCTAAGAGTGATAAGGGTTTCGATTTTCGACTCTATTCGTCTTATTTTTAAAGCGATAATGTCCGAAAGGTTTTTCACCTTCTAACGACAAGACGAAGGGGGTACTTATAATGAGCACGAGATACCTAGTTAAATTTACACAGTCCTTTATGTAGTCTTAAGTTATAACCCTCTGTTTCAGCTATAGCCTATTATCAGGTCTCTTTTAACCAACTCTTGTTCTCTTCTAACCCTGATACTATTATTTTATTAGAGGGATTAAGGTGTTCTATTTTCTGCTAGTATCTTCTTAATTGTAAGACGATGGTGACCGAGGGGTGTTTCACCTACAAACGATAAGTGAGCACAGAGTTGGTAATCCTGAGACGAGACATCTAGCTGAATCTTCACAGTTCTCAAGTTACAGCTGTACGAGTACTATCAGATCTGTCTTAACCAACACTTGTTTTCTTCCAATACTCTTAGAGTATTCGAGGGCTAAGGATCTTAATTTTCTGTTCTTGTCTTCTTTTTTTAAGACGATGATGACTTAGAGGTTATTTATCTTTAAAATATAAGAGGGACCCCATTTTTAGTGGAGTGTAGGTGTGAAATCTTGAAACACTTTAGATGGATTTACACTTTTTTCATGTAGTCTTGGTTTAAGTCCCCCTCTTTCGTCTTTCCTATCAATTTTTTTTTTATCTAACTCTTGTTCTTTTCTAAGCTTGACACTATTTGCGTATTCAAGAGCTAAAAGTTTTTATGTCTTTTTTAATTTTGTTTTTATACGACAAAAACCACTTTTAATACTATCCTGGATTGCTACACATAGATTATGTTCATTTAGTCATATACACAAGAAACTACAATTAATCATCTTAATTTTAGTGTTTTTATTGAAGTTGTTCTTTGTTTACACAATGGGAGAAATGCATTGTTGAAGATAGATTTTAATTCAGTTTATTTTGAGACCTCATTGTTGTGAAGGCACATCTATTTTGTTCTAAATTGTGAAAGAAGGGAAGGAGAAATAAGCACGAAGATTAATAATCAACATTTTGGGGGAATATAACGTTAAACAAATTGACGTATTCATTTTGAATACAAGTGGTATTTTATCTTCTAAAGGTTAAAATCAAATGTATTCGTACACCAGTTTTTTTACGAGTTGAAAGTTATTAATAAAAACAATCGAAATAAAACGATGAGCACTCCGATAAAATTAGTTTGTAACAAATTGGATCAACGGATGTCCATCACATTTTCGTGGCAGTTAAAAGTACCATTTTAGCTAACCACTGTTAAAATCAAACCATGTTTACGTTTCTGATCATCTGTGTAATTAGTTATTAAAGCCACGCCTTTTTATAAACTAGGAAGATATTTTGCAGCTTCACAATTAAAAATATTTGTCTAGTTATGAAATAAAGCCTCAGCATTATTTTACATAATGGTAGCCTTGCTTTGCTGCATAGGCACGAGTACGTGCGTCATAGTGTCAACAAGTATTTATCTACTATTATCATACGAGTACAAGCTTTAGTCCTCTTCTGGTACACCTTACTCAAGGACATTCACGTTTATCCACATGCATACATCTCTTCGAAATGACTTTCAACCGTAGCCTAAATATATTTTAAACAAATATGAAAACGTAAATCAAATTACCAAAATAACATTTCGGTGTTGGTTTTTAAATGACGGTAATTAAAACATCAAATATCAGTAATCTTTAACATTTATTTAAATTTTGATTTTACCGTCTGAAAAATTGTTCAAATATGTAGAACATTTTTATGTATATATATATATATATATATATTTAATAAACTATAAATGCAATACATTCACTGTTATTTTTACTTTCTCACATATCGTAGTTTATAGAAAGTCGTGTAATCGATAAAGAAAATTATTGTGAGTTTTTTTGCGAATAAAAAGGTGATTCTGAATGATGTCTACCTATCGCATGTCTATAGCTCAAATACGCGGCAAATTTGGTATATGGGTATATTTTTGCCATATCTCGGGAATGTTTTTGCTTATTTTGATAACTCAAAATTTGTTTCTAACTGCCTACCATAAGGTAAAACATTAAATTGTAATTTTCTTTAAATCAGCTTTAGCTATCTTCCTTACTATTTTCCCCAAACAAAACTCTCCAAAAAAAGCCAGGTAGACTACTAAAAAATTGAATGCCAAGAAAGTTAAAAATTGAAAGACCTTTATATCTCAAAATTTGCTCCCTAATTTTGTTCGAATTTATTTAAAATATAAAGATTAGCGATCCAAACTTGTATGTAAAATCGGAAATAAACAAACATTCCTATTCAGGAATAATTGAAAAAATAAATAAAATGAACATTGACCCTATTATTAAAAGCTCGACTCTGTTCAAATACGATTTACACAGTGGACGCGTTTATGTTACAGGCAAAGTAAGTTTAAACCCCCTTTCACATTGTTTTTTTCAAAGACGACGTTTTGATTCTATTTCTATACAACTTTTTGGCTGACATTTGAGGTAACAAAAAGCTTTAATTGGAATTGATTTGGTTTTGTGGGTGGAACAGTGACAAAGTTTGTGCAATGTTTAAGAACATTGTATTTTTTTATGTTTTTGTTATCGATTTGTCTTCTATAGACATTTTCTAATCGTTTAGGAAAATTAAGACCTCTCTATATGTGACGATGTCACTCGTTAAGTACCATCTTCTTCCTCTCAATCTGTTGAGATTGAGATGGCACCGATCAGCTGTGGCTGGAGCTGAAGGGAAAACCCTATGACGTAAAGGATAGGCTCAGAGTATATACAGCACGACTGAAGTGATATCTAGTCTTCAGAATTTATTTAGTTTATTCAATTCACCTGTTTTATTTAACTATTATTTCGGGTTGTTTCTAACGTTGGCATTCCTAAGTTACTAGAGAGGCGAAGTATCTCACTTAATATATATATATATATGGTTGATTTAGCAATTGGAGTATAGCCTCAATCACCTATATTTCAACTTGTGTTGTGTGCAATTTACTTTTATAATTACGTGAAACTTTCCCCTTTAGTTTATCATACATAAACTCATTATGAGCTTGCCAATGGGTAACCACGTTCTCCTACAGAATGGCTATTACATGTCACCATAACTCTAATACCGGTATTAAATATTTAGTTTAACCCCAAGCAAACTTGACTCGTCTCATATATGATTTTTTGAGTGTGAATAACTAGGACTGGGAAAAATATATGTGATATTAGGGTCATATAAAATAGACAATCAGACAGTAATGGATCGGACGGTCAGACAACGATAAAAGATCACCTCACATACACACACACACACACACACACACACACACACACACACATACTTCCGTTTTTTCATTGCATCCTATTTATTCACGTCACTGTGAAATATCATTTAATTTTCAATTAAGTTAAGTATTATTGAATTTATTATGTTTCTCTAAGTTTTAAGTCTGAAGGAATATGTTTAGATTTGCCACAGAATTATTTGATTTTATTCAAAACTGCATTAGAGATGAAATAGAATATAGATAGTTTAAATTCATGAAATTTTTCATTACTCGTTTTTTAATAAAATCTTCTTTTTTTTCATTTTTAATAAAATAATAAAACGTATTATTTTGGTTCGCTCAGTTTCTGAAATCCAAAGTCATCAGTTTCTATGAATCGAAAAATCCAAAACTGAATATTTACATTTTTGTCCGATTTTGATGAAACACTTACTTTTAATATTTTTAGGTACTGTGTTCAAATTAGGAATTACTTATATATATATAGGTAAATGGAAAGTCGTGTTCTAGCCACATCAGGTATTTTATTTACAAACCACCGTTGTTATTGAAATGTTGAACTACAACAGAAAAACAAAAAATAAATTGATGTTGCAAATAGAACTATCAGGTATTAATAGGATTGGGTTCTTTTCAATCAGTGGTTCAGTTATATTAATTAATCTTTATTGCTGCTTATGAGACTTGGGTAACATTTTAAACACTCTAATACTTCAATACTATATTCAATACTTTAAATACTATACAACAAAAATAAGAATATAATACGACACTTTAAATAAACAATACAATAATAGGAATTTAATAGGATACTTTTAAATAAGCAATACAATGATAAGAATTTAATTAAATGAACAATATTCAAACTAAATATTCATTTCACTAAGCCCAAAAGTATTCCAACTATTGTTACTCTCTATTAAATGAAATTATTAATTTATTGGTGATTTTATATATATAGAAATGCTTGCTTACTAGTGTAGAGTTGATTTCCTGGGCTAATAAATTTCCCGGAGTAGAGTTCCTGCACCACGGCTAGTGACACAGCCGTGTATCTTCCAAAGCTCCAAAAGACCAAAGACCCCCTCCAAATCATGCTGACAGCTTATATATGTATCGTGGCTTCTGATGCTCTACTTTTGTTGCAAGTCAAGCATTTCAACACTTTTTCAATTCTTTCGCAATAGTTGGTTCATTCTGAGCTTTGTTAATATTAGTTCTTCCTAACATAATTTACAAATTGAATAATTAACTTAACATTAACCTATTCCTAACAGTATCATCTCGAAAATGAACAATAAATTATTTTTTTCATTCATCTGACTAAGATAGGGATCAATCATTTAAAATAGAAGAGTGAAAAAGAAGAGACTTTTTTATAGATGAGATGTAATTTAAAGAGTCTGTAGGTTAATAAACTCTAATTTATTTTACCTCCTTCATCTGTAAGTACAAGATTGTTGATGACATTACATTCCTACAAACACTAATCCCAAGATTCGTGCTTACTCGTGCGTTAAAGTCTTTAAATAATTATGCGTATCTCGCTGATACAACATTATACAACAAAGTTCTTTCAAATTTTATTTAAGGAAACATTTGTTCAGTACTCTCACTAAGTTATATTTTTGTTTATTAGTCTTAAACCTATTAATATTTCTTTTACACGCTTTTTCGTTTATTTTATAGGTAACTAATTTATCAACTAGAATTTAATCGAAACAATTATTTAAGAATTATAATTTTTACTAGTAAGATTGTTATGAAGTTACAGTATTTTAATCGATGAGTGACTATAAAGATTTTTTTTTTATGAAAAACTTTTATTAAGAATATTGAATGGCGAATTATTTTTTTATAAGTACCCCTAACATATTTAAGTTACGTAAAATGATACTTTATGCTTATACAACTTAAATTTTACCTCAAATTACACGTCCTCCATCAAACATTCGAGTTTGTTTAGCCCAAATTAACATAAAAACGTATGTATTAATAAGATTTATTTGTATTATTACTTTCTCATATATAAATAGCATAGAGAAAGTTAATTTCTGTCTAACCGTACTGTGAGCATATTTTAGTCGTATTTCGTGATTAAAATATTTTAAGTTTTTTCTATAATTCAAAATTTGGGAGTATTTGTCATAAAAACAGAAACTCAAAACTTCAATTTTCTCAAATTATTTGTTACTATTATAATCAATGTGATCAATTTTTTCTAAAATGTAGACTACAAAAAGCCAAACAACACATATTAGTCGTCATCTCCAAAAATGGCGGTTTAAGATTTATCGGTAAAAAAAAGAACATGAAGCTGTTTTCGTTAAAATTTTGATTAAATGTAAAGATTACACAAATTTCAAATAATAGAAAATAACTTTAAAAAAAAAGGAAATCGATCCTGGACAGCAATCTTTTAAGGACGATTTCATGAAAATGTATTTTCTTTTGGTAACGAGTTAATCTTTTTTTAAATATAAATTTATTTTCATATAATTTATATAAAATACATTATTATTATTAAATATACTTTTTTACACATGTATTTCGAGACAGCTTTCATGAATAATTTGAATGTTTTGCTGACAACTGCTAAATAGTAATTTTTCGCGACTTGGCTTTGTGATAAATTGTGTGCAATGTTGTTGAACCGTTTATTTTGTTCACATTTTACTTTTCTATACAAAAGGTTTTTTTTGTAGTTTGAAATAATAAAAATAATGATATAAACGTCATAAAATATATATTAAGCCATTTCAATACCCCGCGCAACAAACATAACCACAAATAATTAAACACGGATTTTAAAAAATCAACTACAACTAAATTACAAACGTTTTTGTTGTTTAACCTTAAAACATTTTCATAAATCAAAATTACTATTTAAATAATATATTACATAATAGCCTACAATCGTCCAACATGCATTACATATATCGTCTTTCGTCCAATATATATTATTTTATTTAAAAATAGTTTAATACAAACGTCATAAAATATATTAAGCAATTTCAATACTCCGCGCAAAAAACATAACCACAAATAATTAAGCACGAATTAAAAAAAAATCAACTACAACTAAATTACAAACTTTTTTGTTGTTTAATCTTAAAACATTTTCATAAATTAAAATTACTATTTAAATAATATATTACATAATAACCTACAATCGTTCAACATGCATTACAACGTCTTTCGTCCAATATATGTTATTTCATTTAAAAATTGTTTAAAATAACAAGTTTATGAAAGGTAGTAAATCTTTGATAAAACAAACATAAACACTCACGTTTTTGAAGCGTTTCATCCAACACTTGTTTCGCTCGATCACGAACATACACAACTATGCGCGCAAATAAAGCACGCCTCAATACAACGCGACTAGTTGACCTTGACTCTTCCGAATTAAATCCCCCAGATCCATTACGACTTTTCGACTACAATTTAGAGATATCTCTATTCTGACGTAACAACAAATCGGGTTGAAATAATTCTTTTTACTCTTAATCAATTCTTCGTTACTCTATTTGTTGCAACGCTGTTCTTTTCGACACGTAAATTTCATATCCTTGGACGTGTTTGTTTTAAAAATATGCCTAAATTCGTACAGTCCTTGGATTTATTGAAGTGGCTCAAAAAATGTAGTCTGAAGAAATTACAAATTTACACACGTTCAAGACCAAAGATAAAGAAATTAAAACTATCTATAACTATCTGGTTATTGGTAGCCATCTTTTTATATTATAAAGATGGCTTGTTATTTTTGAGTTATCAAAAAACAATAGTCCCAAGATATGGCCAAAATATACCCATATACCAAATTTGTTTAAAATCTCTCCACGCGTTTTTAAAGAACTGCACATACAACATATGACAAACAGGACATAATTCAAAACAAACTTTTTTGGACCCTGGGGACCTCATACGGATAGCCCAAATCAAAGAAAAAATAAATTTGAGATATTTTTTTATTCAATTCATATCTTTCTCTATACTATGCATATGTGAAAACTGAAATTCGTCATCGAAATTGGAATATCTCAAAATCTATTCAAGCAATTTATTTCAAATGGGAAATGTGAAGCTTATTCAATCGATTGAAGAGTAATTGGACATATGAAATAAAAATATGCATTTTTAGAATACGGCGAATTACGATGTGTACTCCAATAGTTTTTCAGCATATAAAATTGTTTTGTTCGGTTCCCCATGAGCTACATTTTAAACAAATTTAATCAAAATTGATAAAATAGAGTTTTATAAAATCTTCTTTTTTTACTAATTTATACTAATTTGAATTATTTTTTTTTTTTACAAATCTGTATATATATATATATATATATATATATATATATAATTAAAATTTTGGATTCAAGAAAGAGCATACCTGGGCGTGGGTTGGAGGGGGGGCACTGTCAGATGATACCTGTTTTAAATTTGACGCTAACTTTTTCCGTTGCACATTAACGTTCACAATGGATTGAGACTCAGCATGTCTATAAATGTACGTATCACACAATTTCAAGTTTCAACTGTATCATTCAATTTCATAAAATTAAAATACTGAATTACTAAATACTACATTAAAAGTTTTTAAGTGATATATTCAATGGATAGGTTTTGAAATTTTTACCTGTAATCCCCTACACCGCCAACTTGAAAAAATATATAAAATAACCCACATCTCTAGCAAGGGATCTTAATAGCAATACGATCTTAATATGAAAATGATCATTAAATGTATTGAACAATCCAGATTGTTTTATTGTTTATTTGTTTTAAATTGGGATTTAAACTATTACAAGAAAACTTTTGAAAACTTACCTAAGTAATATACTTCGTATATCATTTTTAAAACACTTAGTATGCTAATTCTTTCTATAGTATTTTTATTAGTCCAAGTGCAATGGTTTAACTTCATAATGCCAAAAACTACAGATATTTGAGTTATCATTTCGAAATGGCAACAGGTAATGAAAAACGTTTACAACAAAATGTTCGTGTTTCTAAGAGCTTTAACATTATGAACCACTTGATACATGTTTGTATTTGAAAAATGATAAAAGCAGACCATTCATACTCTTCCGCCACCATAAAAAGATTTTAATTTTGAAACCAAAATGTTTAAAACAAACATTTGTTTAGGAAATCTATTGTATGCTAATTAATATAAATTTTCCTAGATCCAGTCGTTTACCCACGTGTAGTCTGTCACATCCTATATATGTGAAAAATAAATTATCTACAAATAACTTGCAGAGACATATTCATCCGCCCACAAATACCTCTCTCTCTCTCTCTCTCTCTCTCTCTCTCTCTCTCTCTCTCTCTCTCTCTCTCTCTCTCTCTCTCTCTCTCTCTCTCTCTCTCTCTCTCTCTCTCTCTCTCTCTCTCTCTCTCTCTCTCTCTCTCTCTCTCTCTCTCTCTCTCTCTCTCTCTCTCTCTCTCTCTCTCTCACACACACACACACACACACACAAACTGACACCAACAATTAAAATATTTTTACCGCTTTAAAAATATCAGATTTTAATGTAGTAATTAACAAATCAAAAAAACAAACAAATTACCTTAAACATGTTTATCCACATTAACGTTATTGTGCCGTTATTATAAGGTGATGATAGCCGAGAGGGTTTTCCTTTTAAACAACAAAAGAAAAAATCGCGTCGCCTTTAAATCCAATTATAATTAATAAAGCAACACATAAATTTAATGTCAAATAGATAAGGAAAAATGTTTACAATCTGAAACACTCACCTATTGATATTTCAAGGAAGTCATCACAAGTCTTCAAAACACCTATATCCAACGATATCTCACCAATAAGTACATCCAACCACATACACACACTTTAACAAACAGAATATATACATAAAATATTAATTCAGAACATAAACACGTGAAATGAATCACAAACACACGCATGAGTCCGTGCCAATAATATTAATGTTACTTAGTGGAGAATTTGCAAACAACACCAAGGAATAGAGGACGGACAATTTAGTGATAAAACTTTTACGTGGTTTTCAACAGGAGAAATATTTAAGGCATAAAAGCACTTTACTTACAAAGGTCTTTCAGGATATTAAAATAAGCATAGAACTTTTATTTAAGTCAGAAATCATTTTGTTCTCTGTCTATATAATTAAGTTTTTTTTTTTTATCAAAACGTAAAAACAGATTGAGATATGAAAATATAAATTTTTCTTTGACATTTATACTAATATACAGTATAATAGTTAAAATAACCTTTTCAAAACCTACATTAAATACCCCGAAAATGATGAATTTTTTGAATATCTATCAAAAGCCAAACAAATTGTTTTAAATTTTTTAAATGATAAACACATGCTATGATTACGAATCATATTTGAACGTTTAAACAATTAACGATGGTTTTCATCAAATTTGACATAACCCTGTATCATATTATTAAAAATATTTAATAGCTGTTTAAAATTCTATGTTTAATCAACAATAACGTGTTTAAATTTAACCGTGGTCAAACATACTTTACAATCAGAGTTTTTAAGTTTAGACGGCATTCCATAAAGTAGAAACTGTGTTGTGATTGGTTGGTTGGCTTGGTCCAAATTAAATTTTAATATTCATTAAATCCATGTATAATTTCTGAACATTTCACTAGTTCTACAGAAGATTGAGATGGAATTTACAGTTTATTGTAATAAGTACTCAAGGAAAGCGGAACAAGTTACGGTGATTTCATACTACGTTGAATTTCCATGTTTGGGAGCATTGGCTGTAGTTTTACTTAGATTTTACCCGCCTATCATAATTTTACAAACTTCCGAATGCAAAAAAGCAAACCTATCAAAACTTATTCAGATAGAGTTAAAGAACAGTTCCTTTTCACGGGTTGTTCTATACCAAATTTACAATCTAACTTAGCAATCACGTCTTTAGATACCTTACAACAAATTATAGAATGTTCAATCCCTCATGTCTTAAATATCATTTTTGATCTTCAATTTTTAATTAATTATACTTAAAGTATTTTTCCATCAAGCTCGACCATTATGACTACACAAGTTAAATTAAACCAATAACAATACATAAACCATCTACAAAATAAAATTCTTTATAAATTTCTAACAAGTAAACAATGAAGACATAAACTTTCTATATTACGTTAAAATGAATCAAATCCACTAAAACAAAACAATTTGTAATCCTTCACTTTGATCAGAGGTTAGGTAAAGTATAAATAAATGCAGATGCAGTTAAATATGCTATTCGCTAGCTTCTAAATATAACTTGATTAGTGCATAAACTCTGGCAATCTCTAGCTATTATTTTATACAACAAAAAATGCCAACTAACATCGGATATACGATTTAACCGTGGTCAAAACCGGTTGTAAATATCTTTTTTCGTCGTTCTTTTTTACATCCAAAATTTATTACAAATTTAGTTAGCCCTTTCTAATACCCACATAATACCAATATAACACTCGGAGGCTTACTATGGTGAATGACATTTCCGAGGGAAACCTTGCTACCCACCTTTCTTCAAGTACCGTTTGGATTAAATCCCTCTTTTTCGTCTTTCCCATCAGGTTTGTCTTGACCAACTCTTGTTATCTTCCAACCTTAAAACTATTAGATTATTAGTAGGCTAACTGTCTTTTTATTTTACGTTGTTTTTTTTTTTATATAGAGCAATGATGACCAAGAGGTTTTTCGCCGTAAAACAACAAAGAAAAATACCAATTTGTTTCGTTACTGTAAAACATTACCAGAACATAATTTGTTGTATTAACAACTCCGTTATCCTTTGATCTACAAAAATTATTTAACCTTGTGTTTTGTAAACAAGGTCATATTTTGGCCTCAAATCAGTTTGTAAAACTTACTGTTTTTTTTAGCTAATCAACATCAAAACTTTACGTTTTGAAACGGTTATTTGCGAAACTATATGTGTTATTAAAAGCGTGCAAATTTTTAGTATGAATATCAATTCCAAATTTGGATATCTCAATCCGATCTTAGTATTGAAATTTTAAGGAAAAACACAACCAATCGAGTAAATCATTCCCGGACAATTTGTTTGTTTTAATACTTACTACATTATGGCGTTTATAAGTGTGCTCAGTGTATGACCATCATACATAATGAGAAAAACAATTTTGTTTACGAAACAAGATGTTTTATTATTTTCGAAACAATTACCTACTAACTATTAACATGATCTACTACCAATTATTAAAAACAGATATTTAAATATTATTGAAACTTTATTGAAACATGAAGTGGGCCCTTCAGAAGTTTATATTGATAACGGTTGGTTGTGGGGCAATGGCAACGTACTCTAATTAGACTTACACCTTCCATCATCATCTAGTCTTTGGTTAGATCCCTTTCCTGTGACGCCTTGTCATTAAAAAAAAAGATAAAACTCATTATAATGAATAGAAATCTGGCAATCCCGAGATCCCAAGCTGGATCTACACCTTTCTCTATGTAGTCTTGGTTAAATCCCTTTCCTTCATCTTTCCTTTGACGCCTCATCATTAAACAATAAGATAGAACTCACTTATAGTGAGTATAATGTAGCAATCCCAAGCTGGATCTACACCTTTCTCTATGTAGTCTTAGTTAGATCCCTTTCTTTCATCTTTCCTTTGACGCCTCATCATTAAACAATAAAATAGAACTCACTTATAGTGAGTACAATGTGGCAATCCCAAGCTGGATCTACACCTTTCTCTATGTAGTCTTAGTTAGATCCCTTTCTTTCATCTTTCCTTTGACGCCTCATCATTAAACAATAAGATAGAACTCACTTATAGTGAGTACAATGTGGCAATCCCAAGCTGGATCTACACCTTTCTCTATGTAGTCTTAGTTAGATCCCTTTCTTTCATCTTTCCTTTGACGCCTCATCATTAAACAATAAGATAGAACTCACTTATAGTGAGTATAATGTAGCAATCCCAAGCTGGATCTACACCTTTCTCTATGTAGTCTTAGTTAGATCCCTTTCTTTCATCTTTCCTTTGACGCCTCATCATTAAACAATAAAATAGAACTCACTTATAGTGAGTATAATGTAGCAATCCCAAGCTGGATCTACACCTTTCTCTATGTAGTCTTAGTTAGATCCCTTTCTTTCATCTTTCCTTTGACGCCTCATCATTAAACAATAAAATAGAACTCACTTATAGTGAGTATAATGTAGCAATCCCAAGCTGGATCTACACCTTTCTCTATGTAGTCTTAGTTAGATCCCTTTCTTTCATCTTTCCTTTGACGCCTCATCATTAAACAATAAGATAGAACTCACTTATAGTGAGTATAATGTAGCAATCCCAAGCTGGATCTACACCTTTCTCTATGTAGTCTTAGTTAGATCCCTTTCTTTCATCTTTCCTTTGACGCCTCATCATTAAACAATAAAATAGAACTCACTTATAGTGAGTATAATGTAGCAATCCCAAGCTGGATCTACACCTTTCTCTATGTAGTCTTAGTTAGATCCCTTTCTTTCATCTTTCCTTTGACGCCTCATCATTAAACAATAAAATAGAACTCACTTATAGTGAGTATAATGTAGCAATCCCAAGCTGGATCTACACCTTTCTCTATGTAGTCTTAGTTAGATCCCTTTCTTTCATCTTTCCTTTGACGCCTCATCATTAAACAATAAGATAGAACTCACTTATAGTGAGTATAATGTAGCAATCCCAAGCTGGATCTACACCTTTCTCTATGTAGTCTTAGTTAGATCCCTTTCTTTCATCTTTCCTTTGACGCCTCATCATTAAACAATAAAATAGAACTCACTATAGTGAGTACAATGTGGCAATCCCAAGCTGGATCTACACCTTTCTCTATGTAGTCTTAGTTAGATCCCTTTCTTTCATCTTTCCTTTGACGCCTCATCATTAAACAATAAAATAGAACTCACTTATAGTGAGTATAATGTAGCAATCCCAAGCTGGATCTACACCTTTCTCTATGTAGTCTTAGTTAGATCCCTTTCTTTCATCTTTCCTTTGACGCCTCATCATTAAACAATAAGATAGAACTCACTTATAGTGAGTACAATGTGGCAATCCCAAGCTGGATCTACACCTTTCTCTATGTAGTCTTAGTTAGATCCCTTTCTTTCATCTTTCCTTTGACGCCTCATCATTAAACAATAAGATAGAACTCACTTATAGTGAGTACAATGTGGCAATCCCAAGCTGGATCTACACCTTTCTCTATGTAGTCTTAGTTAGATCCCTTTCTTTCATCTTTCCTTTGACGCCTCATCATTAAACAATAAAATAGAACTCACTATAGTGAGTACAATGTGGCAATCCCAAGCTGGATCTACACCTTTCTCTATGTAGTCTTAGTTAGATCCCTTTCTTTCATCTTTCCTTTGACGCCTCATCATTAAACAATAAGATAGAACTCACTTATAGTGAGTATAATGTAGCAATCCCAAGCTGGATCTACACCTTTCTCTATGTAGTCTTAGTTAGATCCCTTTCTTTCATCTTTCCTTTGACGCCTCATCATTAAACAATAAAATAGAACTCACTATAGTGAGTACAATGTGGCAATCCCAAGCTGGATCTACACCTTTCTCTATGTAGTCTTAGTTAGATCCCTTTCTTTCATCTTTCCTTTGACGCCTCATCATTAAACAATAAAATAGAACTCACTTATAGTGAGTATAATGTAGCAATCCCAAGCTGGATCTACACCTTTCTCTATGTAGTCTTAGTTAGATCCCTTTCTTTCATCTTTCCTTTGACGCCTCATCATTAAACAATAAGATAGAACTCACTTATAGTGAGTACAATGTGGCAATCCCAAGCTGGATCTACACCTTTCTCTATGTAGTCTTAGTTAGATCCCTTTCTTTCATCTTTCCTTTGACGCCTCATCATTAAACAATAAGATAGAACTCACTTATAGTGAGTACAATGTGGCAATCCCAAGCTGGATCTACACCTTTCTCTATGTAGTCTTAGTTAGATCCCTTTCTTTCATCTTTCCTTTGACGCCTCATCATTAAACAATAAAATAGAACTCACTATAGTGAGTACAATGTGGCAATCCCAAGCTGGATCTACACCTTTCTCTATGTAGTCTTAGTTAGATCCCTTTCTTTCATCTTTCCTTTGACGCCTCATCATTAAACAATAAGATAGAACTCACTTATAGTGAGTATAATGTAGCAATCCCAAGCTGGATCTACACCTTTCTCTATGTAGTCTTAGTTAGATCCCTTTCTTTCATCTTTCCTTTGACGCCTCATCATTAAACAATAAAATAGAACTCACTTATAGTGAGTATAATGTAGCAATCCCAAGCTGGATCTACACCTTTCTCTATGTAGTCTTAGTTAGATCCCTTTCTTTCATCTTTCCTTTGACGCCTCATCATTAAACAATAAGATAGAACTCACTTATAGTGAGTATAATGTAGCAATCCCAAGCTGGATCTACACCTTTCTCTATGTAGTCTTAGTTAGATCCCTTTCTTTCATCTTTCCTTTGACGCCTCATCATTAAACAATAAGATAGAACTCACTTATAGTGAGTATAATGTAGCAATCCCAAGCTGGATCTACACCTTTCTCTATGTAGTCTTAGTTAGATCCCTTTCTTTCATCTTTCCTTTGACGCCTCATCATTAAACAATAAGATAGAACTCACTTATAGTGAGTATAATGTAGCAATCCCAAGCTGGATCTACACCTTTCTCTATGTAGTCTTAGTTAGATCCCTTTCTTTCATCTTTCCTTTGACGCCTCATCATTAAACAATAAGATAGAACTCACTTATAGTGAGTATAATGTAGCAATCCCAAGCTGGATCTACACCTTTCTCTATGTAGTCTTAGTTAGATCCCTTTCTTTCATCTTTCCTTTGACGCCTCATCATTAAACAATAAGATAGAACTCACTTATAGTGAGTATAATGTAGCAATCCCAAGCTGGATCTACACCTTTCTCTATGTAGTCTTAGTTAGATCCCTTTCTTTCATCTTTCCTTTGACGCCTCATCATTAAACAATAAGATAGAACTCACTTATAGTGAGTATAATGTAGCAATCCCAAGCTGGATCTACACCTTTCTCTATGTAGTCTTAGTTAGATCCCTTTCTTTCATCTTTCCTTTGACGCCTCATCATTAAACAATAAGATAGAACTCACTTATAGTGAGTATAATGTAGCAATCCCAAGCTGGATCTACACCTTTCTCTATGTAGTCTTAGTTAGATCCCTTTCTTTCATCTTTCCTTTGACGCCTCATCATTAAACAATAAGATAGAACTCACTTATAGTGAGTATAATGTAGCAATCCCAAGCTGGATCTACACCTTTCTCTATGTAGTCTTAGTTAGATCCCTTTCTTTCATCTTTCCTTTGACGCCTCATCATTAAACAATAAGATAGAACTCACTTATAGTGAGTATAATGTAGCAATCCCAAGCTGGATCTACACCTTTCTCTATGTAGTCTTAGTTAGATCCCTTTCTTTCATCTTTCCTTTGACGCCTCATCATTAAACAATAAGATAGAACTCACTTATAGTGAGTACAATGTGGCAATCCCAAGCTGGATCTACACCTTTCTTAATGTATTCTTGATATAATAGCTTTAGATAGATCTTTCAAATCAAGTTTCTCTTGAAAAACTCATGTTCTCTCTCTCTCTCTCTCTCTCTCTCTCTCTCTCTCTCTCTCTCTCTCTCTCTCTCTCTCTCTCTCTCTCTCTCTCTCTCTCTCTCTCTCTCTCTCTCTCTCTCTCTCTCTCTCTCTCTCTCTCTCTCTCTCTCTCTCTCTCTCTCTCTCTCTCTCTCTCTCTCTCTCTCTCTCTCTCTCTCTCTCTTTCTCTCTCTCTCTCTCTCCGCAATAAGTACCCTTTTAATTGTTTCGCCCAGAATAAAGGCTCAAATCAATCAATCAATCTCTCTCTCTCTCTCTCTCTCTCTCTCTTTCTCTCTCTCTCTCTCTCTCCGCAATAAGTACCCTTTTAATTGTTTCGCCCAGAATAAAGGCTCAAATCAATCAATCAATCTCTCTCTCTCTCTCTCTCTCTCTCTCTCTCTCTCTCTCTCTCTCTCTCTCTCTCTCTCTCTCTCTCTCTCTCCTGACACTATTACAGTATTCGAGGGGTAGAAGATACTATTTCATACCTTTTTCTCTTTGTTTAAAAAGGAAATGATGTTCTTGAAGAATTTGTCTTTATACAAAAAAATAAAATAAAATAAAATAACAACAACAAATGACGTGAGCTGTAAGAAAGAAAATAAAGCATAAAATTAGTTTAACAACTCTCTAGAGAAATATTCAGATAGGTATAAATGTAGATTAACGTAGGGTTAATTGCTTTTCTTGAAACTTTAATATATTTATGATTTAAAATGGAAATAAACTTTCTTTAACTATTTGTTGAAATTTGTTTATATATCCTTTGTTATGACATAACTATACAGGGTGGTAACTATACAACGAAATTTTATCGGCATTTATAAACTACCTACATTAACAATCATACTAAGTATCATGATTTTTCCTCAAAAAGTTTCAAAGATATTAAGGTTTTAAAAAAAAACACATACAGACAGTTATTCCGAAAACGGACACATGTTATATTACATTTTTTGTTTCTTTTGACATGCTGAATAACGTGACAAAGTTTGTTCATATGGTTGCAAGACACCCTGTATATAACTGGACGTCAATATAATACAGTGAATTGACGTCTGGTCAATTCGTCTATTGTACATTTATTAATTGTTAAAGATCAATCTACATTTTCTTACAATACCTAATATACTGTACATCTCCAAACATCACCGTATTTTACCTCCTCCCCTCCATTCAGTGTGAGACAAGTTGTGTCATGTATGCTTAGTCATAAAACGACTCTAAATAAAGTTGAACGCCCACAAATTAGGAACCTAGTATGTTATCGATTTCGGTCAAGGTAAGAAACGGGCGCGTAAGGTAAGGATTTCGGTGCGTGTAGTCTAAAGTAACATGGATGCAACCTTGAAAATATTAAACCAACCATTTATAATTACAACTAGTGGATTTGCCATTTCAGTCGTTAGACCTATTTAAAAACACGAATATTTTGACCAGCTATTTTACTGGGTTTTAAGATAAAAACGAGTGTTTCATTTTGTAGACGGCTTCGTCCAAAAACATAAAAAACAAAAAGATAGGCTAAGTGTTTTAAATTTTACGACTATTGGTTAAAATTATATCGCATATCGCCTTACATTTTTTTAGTCTCCATTTTTTCTTTTTATATAAAAAAAGAATGCACCGAACCAATTTGAATTCAGTTTTGAATATTCAGTGCTACCAGAAAAAAATGTTACCAACCAGACCTAATTTAAAGATTTACTTTCAGAAAACATCTTTAAAGGTTAGACTAGAACAAAGTACAAACATTTGTCAAAAGTACCTTATTTTGGTCGTTTGTTTTGCAAATTTTGCATTCTTCCGATAGTTAAAACTAATTTATTTAATGTATCCAAAGCTATTATATATAAATAAATAATGTGATCAAGGTGAAAACTCTATGACAATTAGAACCAAAGATGTTTTGAAGTTAGTCAGAAAATAATTTTTTCATCTATTATAATTTTTTTTAATTTTATACTTCTTCATTAAAATGCGATTCTTCGTGCTTTTGTTTGTCTACATTGTTATATCAAAAGCTTAAATATTCAAAATGTTGTTTATTGAATAAAGCAAAAATTTTGTTCAGAAAAATATGATTTCATACAAATTGCACAAACATTTTCACACACATTCTCTCCCATTTATGCACATAAGCTTATATGAATTGAACATATATATAACGAAGTCTTTCGATTTAACATGACACAAAATAGAATTGGTTATTATTACTGTAAAGTTGATCTTGTTTTGGGTAATGTCAAATTATGTAAGTCGATGTTCACCAAAATAAATATGATGATCCTGGTGTTAACGTTCAAAGTAACATCCATTGTAGGAATGATTGGCTTAGGTTTTATTTTTATTTAAAAACTGTAGAAAAAGAAAACTTCATTATTTTTTTTACTACCCATTAAAAGTATTTATTTAGCTCTAGATTAGAAGCCGTTCAAGTAATTTAAAAAATGAATGTACTTACATTTAGTCGGCTAAAAATAAGTAATTCACCAACTATTTCGCTTATAAAACTAAATTTACAAATACATTATTTTTTTATGGTACTAAGTTTGTAACAACCGTCATTAAGGTTTAATTAAAAATTGTTTTGCAGTTTCCTGAAAATAAAATTTTGTTTACTTTCGGTTTATGATATTATAGATAAATATTGAGCTTGACTTGTGAGATAATATTATGTAGAACAAAAACTCGAACACAAAATCCCACAAAAACTACGTTTATTCAATGAAACGCGTTTCAACGAGAAAGTCGCCATCCTCAGTGATACACGAGCTACAATAACAAAACTATAACTGATTGTTAATATAATTGAATTAGAGGTGTAATATTTAACAAATTGTATTTAAATAATAGACCTGATTGTAAAAGATTCGTTTTCTACAACAAAAATACAGTCATTATTATTTTTATTTTTATTTATAAATCCGAAATTATAATATTTGAACAAATGGTTAGTTTAAGTAAATTTTTTTTTCTTAGTATAAACCTCATGACTACTATTTCAATCAAATCGCACCACAAGTTTAGAGTTATGTGGATAATATTTTATTTAATACTATTTTTCATAATTAGAAGCCAAACCAAAAAGCAGTAATTTTGAAGAAAATTGGTTCAATGGATAATGTAAAATCAGAGGATACAAATAAGTATAGAAGCATTAAAGAAACACTCCATTGAACTCGGAAAAACTCAATACTAATAATTCCTTGAAAATCTTAACATCTACTGTTTTCTCTGTCACAATGTCTCATTTAAGAAAGAGAAAATAACGAATTCCCTAACCTAAAATTTAGAATTACTTGCCCTGAGAGAAAAAAAAAGAAAATTTTTACAAAATTAGCTCTAATAATTTTGATTAATATTTGGCTTACGGACTCAAATGAAACTTTAACTTTTACCTGACCAATAATGTTTTAAGATCAAACGCGCCTACCAGTATTTATAAATAAGTTTCTTTACAACTAGGCAGAACAAGGTGTTTTTAATTTAATTTTATATTTTAAAAAGGCGGTCACTTATAACAGTTACTGAATAGTTTCAAGGCAAGGACGTGGGTGTCTGAGGAATTCAAGGAATAATGTGCGCTCTGATGTATTAAATATAATAGTGTGAATGAGATATAAAGAGCTGTCACAAAATAAAAACTTCAAATAAAATTTAAACTGTTTTATAAAACTTTTCTGCAGAAAATATAAATTATTGTCTGCACTAAATTTCTCATATTTTCATTTTTATGAATTAAGTTCTTTTCGATTTACAACAAAATAAAATAAATTATTATTTACATAACATTTAAATTGTTTCGCAATAATTTCCTCTAAAACTAAATATAACTTTCTAGTGTGTTATACATATGCATCAATGTGAATTATAGTAAAATATAAACAGTAGACAGATCGTTTACGCTTCTGGTGGTTGTGAGACATGCCACCACCTAATACCCAGGAATATAGCTTAATCTCAGGATTTCTTTAACTTTGGACGCTATAAATGACTCCATAAATCTCCATCTGACTAAAAACTTCTACTGCTCTTAATGAGATAAATAAAATTAAATATTTTTAGGATTTACGTTCTAATTATAAAGCTGCACACAACGCGAAGTTGGTTTAAGGCACGTAACCTAAATGACTCATTACTTGAAATATAATTATAACTACCGGGGTCCGACATATTCAATAGGTCTTCCCGAGAATCCCGGCAAGGTCGTTAGCCCAAACTTAGCCCGATATAATAATTAAAAATAAAAACTCGATAAATTGAGAGAACTTTATGTTCTTTCGAGATGCTATGAGCTGTTCCGCCGTTTTGGCTGAAAAACCACACGCTAAACGTTGCGTTTCGGCAGCAACGAGATTCACAACTGAAGCCCTTGCTACATGCTGCTGCATTGTTATCACGATTGGCAATCGAGGTTACTCTCAACTACAACCAAGGGACTCAAACCTGTAACTGTGACTCAAAAGCGTTAAACACTTCCAAGGAATTAGGACACCGGACACTGAGGAACATCAGTTGTGTGGGTAATGGTTCTTGTCAGAGACCAGTCAGCATTACAGGGTTTATATACATCGGTGTATGTAACATAATATTCACTACCATTGTGATCTCAATGAATGTTAAATCACAATCACAACGGAACCCTTCATAAAATAATAACTGTTATTATTACTTTCAATAACAGTTTTTATCTTCTTGTTTAAAGACGTAAACGTTTAGGCCATCATCTACTTACAAAAAAAGAAGAAAAGAAGATAATGAATAGTCGAATTGGAAACAACTTGACGGTCGAAAGAAAACAAGAGTTGGTTAATTAAGACCAAAAAGAAAATATGAAAGAGAGGGATCTATTCCAATACTACAACAAAAAATGTAAATCGAGCTAGGGTCCTTCGGGTATGGGAACTCGTACTCGGAATAGTCTATAATATGTAATATTATACGAAATATGTAATAGCCGTGGCATTAAGTTGCTTCATTGTCATTGGGTTATGCGTCATATTGGGCTGAAAAAAACAGTCTATTAAATGTAAAAAAAAAAACTAAGAACAAAGTCTATCATAGAACCACTGGTTAAATATTAAGATTAATAACCTAAATAAAATAACAAACGTAAATTAACACTTTGGAAGTAATTGGGAAAAAATTAATCTTTGACAAACATAAAAACTCTGTAAATATCTCATGTTGAAATAAATCATTTTTCTTTTGTAAATAAGTTCAATGATTTCAATAAGTTCCTATATATGAACACTAGCTAATGGCCCCAGTTTCACCTGGGAATAGTTGAGATAATTTTATAAATAAATAATTTTTTTTAGCACACCCCTAATAGTGGTGCTATGGAAATAAATTATGCCCAAATACAGTAACACGCCAATTTTGATCAAAATCGACCGATAGATAACAAAGATATGATGCGAGTTATATGGGGTAATAAACACCCTTGGAGTGAGACCTTTTCAAACCCTTTCTTAGGATGCGTCTACAGATCTACCCCAAACCATATGAAAAAATGCATAGCTCTAGGCTTCTTTGATCCTGAGATTTCGTGATCAGTCAGTGGGTTTTTTTTACTTGTGTGTGTATATACTTGTGAGAGAGAGAGAGAGAGAGAGAGAGAGAGAGAGAGAGAGAGAGAGAGGGAGAGAGAGAGAGAGGGGGGTAGAAATTATTAAGTTTGTGTAATTTTTATTTCAACGATTACACATATAAATTTCATCATAATTGGGGCATTATTTTCTGAGATAGAGGTACAGAATCCAGATAGCACCTCTCTCATGAGGAAAGTCAGATGATAAGCCTTTAGGTTGTATCTATGATCATTACTCAGCTTAATAAACACTATTAAACATGTTTAACAGGGATATTAAGATGCATTGAGTAATGCCCTCTGCCGGCAATTCTAATTATTCGTTCAAGGATTTTAATTAATTTCGTATCGCGCATGCTCACAAAGTTTGTGTTGTCACTGTCCACAAGGTCAATTATAGAACGTTTGCCAATTAACTGTCAAAAAGTGTCTATAATTATAGACTATACTTCCTTCCTCGATTTATCAAATTGTATTTCAATGAGGACATTATTTAATATATTCTTTCGAACATCCAACGTAGAAGGGAAATTTATGTGATAGCAAAAACTTTTAAATTGCTTTAATGTAATAGCAGATATTTCTTGTTGAAACTCCATATTCAAGGATAAAATAAAGCAAAAGCTTAAAGTTTCAAATATTTTAATAATATAAATGAGCTACAATCGTTGCCCGATGATGCCGCAAGGCGAAACAATTGTAGCTCATTTATATTATTAAAATATTTGAAACTTTAAGCTTTTGCTTTATTTTATCCTTTTAAATTGCTGTTTATCAACGTTCTATAAACAGGTTTATTCTATAGATTGATGTTTTTTAAATAATTTTATCGTGCTTTGGTGAAACATCCGTCACTCTCAAACAATGACGGAACTTAAGGAAAAATGGATTTTTTGCTTCAACTAAATATGGATATATGGTACCTATCTGGCGATATAGGTACCCCCTCTCTCCCGAAGTATTGAGCAGAACCCCCAATAAAATGTTGAATAGATCTCACAAAACTGCGTTACTAGAGAACCTTTCAAAACCAGCGTCAATCTGAACCAAAATTGGATTACATTCTTCAGAAGTTGAATCCTCTAGATCCTCTAGGTGCGTCAATCTGCACCAAAATGGGATTACACTAATAAGAAGTTGAATCCTTTAGAACGAACTTTGCTACTTTTATTTGTACCTGTAGCCTGAATAGTTTCTTAGATAAGAACATTTAATGCAGGCTGTGAACGTTTCCATGAAAAATTTCATGTACTTAAATATTAAATTTCTCGGGAAGATGTCCTCTATATTAAAAAAAAAAGGTAATAACACAACTGAAAGGTAATTAATTGAGATTTTTATTTTTATTTTCATAGCTTTAAACGAAGAAGTTATGATCAAAATATATGTATATGCTTAATTATTGTTTTTTTTTTTGTAATATCACATTTTTTAAATTTCAATTTGCAAATAAATAAAAATTCACAAAACCTATTTAATATTTACGTCACACAAGATGTTTAAATTTTATCGCCAATTAAAATCACTTTCTTCACAAAAAAGTCCACTTACTATTTGTTTAGGTAGTTTTTATCATTTTACATTTATTTATTTTTTAAATACAGTAATTTAAAACTTACTAATTTTAGTAAAAAATGATACGGACTAAATGTAGTCTAAAAGGAGAATGATTTTGTATTTATTTTATTTCCGATGGTTTTTAGATAAAAATTAATTTTAAAGATGACTTCTACATTTTTTTAAGGATGAAAATTACTCTATAATGTTAAATTTCTCAAAGGGAATGACATTCCCGTTAAGGGGTAACATTAAATAGAATTTTGTTTTAATTTCAAATACCGGTAAGTAAATAATTTGTAAAATTTGTTCACCGACCAACAGACACTTTGGTACTCTGGTAATTCTGTGATCATTTGTATTTTCTGTACTCCTTCCATTACCCTCTCATTCTTTATGTCCAAGACGCTATAAGCCTTAGTATGTTTGTACATTTCGGAAGTCCTGTAACTAGTTATGAGTATATAGCAGATCTAATATTTATATTTTAACACAAGAATAGAATCAATATCTTGGTCTAAATGACGAACACATATTAGCTGCATGAAAACTTTATTTATCAAGTTAATTACAATTATTATTATTCAGTCTTGATCACATTTTATTACATCGCTGTTGGGTTTAATTTTATAAGCCTGGAAATCGGGCTTTGTGCGCAGCATACCCATAATTTGTCCTCGACTCCGCCCGCGTGGACCACACGATTAGTATTATCGACTGTGTGAATCTCAAGAAAGTGTATGTTTATCTTTTGTGTTCATATTGATCACATTCAAGTCATTTTTTTTTAAATTTATTTAAAACGTCTAATTTACCCTTAACATGTTACAATATACAGTATAAGAACAAAGTCTTTACCCGAGAAGACGTAATAGAAAAGTTTGTTTTATTTAAGGACCTCTTAAACTCAAGTTTTCCTCCGTATTTCGCCATCCATTAGCTATATTTTTAATTAACTTTGGTTCAAAATTCACTGCTTTTTCGCATAAAATTTATTATTTCTGTAGTCCTGTAAAATTTGAACAGTTATAATTGCATTTTATTGTGATATTTTTTAATCTGTTATAGAAAATTACAGATTTTAAAATTTACAAAGGACGGTTAGAATTGATTTTAAAACATGCAATGTCATCGCTTATTATTAACTGTAGTAATTTATATTTAACTAAAAATACATAATCAGTGAAACATAATTATTTAAATGTTTAAAACGCATTCGGACATAATTATGAGTCCACGGAATATCTGTCCAGGGGAATAAAATGTCTTTGGACCTTTAGTATAAACTGTCCGAAATTGATAGATCTGAAAAGTTCCAAAATGAAATAACCACCCAATATACCTGTTTGGATAATTTTACTGTATTTATTTATCATTTCTGAAAGGCCTATTCACTTGAAATACTGGAATGTGATATCATTGTAACTGTTAAAAGTTTTTTACGCTATCAAGTTACATTTATCTAATTACCGATTGATTTTTTCTGAAATATCTTATCGGAATCGATTTAGACAATTATGAAAAAACTGACCTTTAATGGCGCCCAATTATGCTTTTTTTTAACTCCCGAATCGGAATTTTTGTGGTAAGATAAACAATGGGTTTTACTTTGAACTTGAACGGTTACACTTGTAGAGAATAATTTGATCGAAGTCGTAATAAATCATTTTAAAAAAGTTCTGTTTTTGTTTTTTTTTTACGAGGAATAACCTAACTCACCCTAAATTTGTTCCAATTTCGACAAATAGAAATAAGTTATCAAAATTATTTGAAATGAACTGTATACCAAATTTAAAATAATTTGGGCTGTAAATAACGAAGCTAGATTTTTAACTAAATTACTTTAGGTGGAAGAAGTATTGGTAAGCATTATATTTTTATAAATTTGTAAAAAGTTTATTCAAAATAACAATATTAAAGTGTTTTAAAGCGAAAGTTTTTTCATATTTAATTACAACACCAAGTAGTAGCCACATCAACTATTCTTACATTTAATTTAAAACGTCGACCATTTCGAAACGATTGAACAGGATTGTTGCAATAACTCAAGACATTTTTGTGTTATATACATATATATATATATATATATATATATATATGTAAATAAGTTCTATACATTGTTAGGCAACTAGAAACACATATTGAGGAGATTCAGTTGAAGGAAACGCTGGGAAATGTACGTTTTCCTTGGAGTAGAAATAGGTATTCAGTTACGTCTCTTAGTTGGAGGAAGTAATACACCCCATGTAATAAGATATGGAGGGAGTAAAAGTATATTTTTATTTAATTTATAGTCTATAGCTTTAGTTGTTTAGGAACAATTTTTGCAATTTATTGTGTTTAGGCGACAATAACTTTACAAAAATGAAAAGAAGAAAAAGTCCATAGAGATAATTAGTTTAAAGGGTTTGGATTAAAAATGCTTTTTTTAAATATCTGTAAACAATAAAATATCCCAACAGTTTGTTTCTTACGTAAAGACCTAATTCCCTCACTGCTGACACCCTTCAGCTTACATACACATTACCAACCAATGTCTTCTGACTCGATAGTACCACACCTTCCGATTCTTTCTTCAATGTTGTCGGTCAATAGTTAAAGTTTTCCTGTTGACCTTTCCACAGAGAGGTTTTGTCGCATCACAACATTACGACAACAATTAATTTTCTTCTTAATCATCCTAATTGCCTAATGCACGGCTGGATATTTTCCATAACGTTTCCTTGCTAATCACTTCAAAATGCTGATTCGCCTAACACATATATAACCCGGTAACAAAATAGCCTATTCGTCATTCTAATGATGGTAAGTGGATTTTGATATTTTAAGTGGGCTGAACAAATCAATGGAAATTCTAACACTATTATCAAAATGAAAAAGTAAGTTCGCCGCACAAAACGTAGTTAGTCTTAAGGTTAATGATTTTTAAAAAATATTTTTTGTAATGCTTAATATTATTTCTTTAATCGTTCATACATTTTTTTATACATATTTGTTCAATTATTTTAATATGTGAGGCTTTTACAATGTGAAACACACTCTCTGTACTGAAAACACACTGTCGACCATAAGTTAAAGAATAAATCGTGATGTAATACGAAATCTAATTGTCGCAGATAAATAAATTTAAACCATAGTTTCATTAACAAACCTTAAATTCGCCAACGATGAAATTTCAATTCCTTGAATAGCGATAACAAATAACCAAAGATTAAAATTATTTTCAAATTTTAAAGCGTTAAAATATTTACAAGAAGGTCCGAGTTTGATCTTAGTGTTGTCCTAGCATCGTGGGACCAACGATTTGTATCGAATCTTTGTAACGAAAACTAGATTTCAACTCGTTGTGCTGACTACATAACACCCGAGGAAAAAGCTGTCTAGCAGGGCCTGAGTCCACGATAAGGATTTATTAATCTCGATTACTGGTTTTAATGACTGAGAATTAATTCTGACAACTACATCAACCTTCAATCTGATGTGACACACTCGTAGGACTGTCGTTATGATATTAAATTAGTTTTAATGTCAACAAGTGTGAGTTCAATGCATTCAATCGTCAAAAGAGTTTTCATTTTATAATGTTGATGTCTACTTCTTGAAGGGATCAAAGATAGAACTCAATTGGATTCCTTGGTGTTTTGGGTCACTGCGTACGATTTTTTCAATAGTTTTAATGTAATGTAAAACTTCTCTAAAAACGATGAAACTTTTTCAACGATTGTGAAATCGAAACCTAAAACACCGGGGGAAAGTTATTTTTATCAAATTAATCATCATTATAGATTTTATTAATTTTTAACGCCTTACAGAATTTTTACATCTAAATACATTTGTTTATTCTGGCATCATGTTTAAAATCAGCAGTCCATAAAACGTAGGCAAAATAAGTTTCAATTCAACTTGATCAATATACAAAAATTCACTGCTTTAGTTCTATTTAGTTTATCTAATACCATCTATTTGTTATCCGTTTTACATATATATTGTACAGAAATTTATGTGATTGGTCAAAAATGACATTCATTTGTTTGTAGAAAAACCGTTTTTCAGGTCCTTTGAGGCCGAAATGAAATTTTTGAATTACCATCTTTACATTGCTCTACATCCTACACGTGTGGAAAGAACTATAGTTCCAGTGCGTGGGTATTTCGGCAATATCTAGAGTCTAATTTTAATTAAAAATTTAAGCTGTCACAATATAAAACTGATTATTCCGAATTTTCTGAAAGTCAATTCAAACGATTTTTATCAAACTTTCTTAAATGCGTCATCTAAATTGGTCGTCAGTTGACCCAAAAAAATATGGTTCATTGTAGAATAAAGTACACATACGAATACATGGTGTGTTTATAAATGTTTGGAAAAATTCTATAAATATAAAAGGAAATAAAAAACAATTAAAACAATTGAACTAATTTTCTCACACAGTCATCACAAGACCAAGCACAATATTCGTCGCCATTTCGTGAAAAGTAACTTTATACTGGTTATATGAATTTTTCCCCTTGTATTTCTAATAGAACATAAGTTAGTATTAGTTATCAACTTTTTTGTGATTTTTTTATATTTAAAAGAGATTTTTCTGTAAACGTATGAAAATATATTTATATATTACAATAACACCTAAACTTCTGTCATAAACTCGTCCTAAGTTTAAATGTTATTGTATTAAAATAACATTTTAAATAACTGCTAACAAGATTCACTTTCATTTTTTGCCAAATATTCCTGAATTTTAATTTTCATTCACTTGCAATTTCATACAGTGGGGGTTTTTAATCTTCACATTTCACAAATATTTCAATGAAATCTACAGTGTTGATTTTGTTAAATTTCGTCTTTTATAACAGATTAATGCCTGATTTTTTTTACCATAATACAAAAAAAACTAATTTTTTGGGAAAGATACCGATCAATACGTTTTATTTCGGTTCCCTCAAGTTTATTTTTTATAAGATTTTATCTGATTTATCAGTTTCGATTTTGATAAAAATTATATTTCGCGTTTTTGTCTTATGCCTTAATATTTTGAGTTATCGAAAAAACAAAAAAAGTCTCGAGTTATATAAAAAATTGTCACATATTAAATTTGTTAAAAAACAGTCTAATTTTGTACTGCACAACCCTGCATAGGTAACAGGCACAGAAATCATTCCAAAAATTACTTTACTTATCTCATTCATTTTTAACACAGATATATTCGTGAAAAACATATTAGAATTCCTATGTATACCTATGTAAGACAGCAAATAAATACATAATACTGTTTTCAAAACCTACCTTTATTTGTTTCTCAAGATTACGTTTACAACTGCTTTGTTTATTACAAGACATAAGCTTCCAAAACCTCTTCAACACACCTTGATCCTTGCACTCTACACATCCAAAATGGCTGCTCTCCACTTACTGCTCTTTGCAATTCAAATCCGCAACATTCCTAGAACCATTAACGTTCATGATGAGAGTGAGTGACGTAGTGTGGGACAACAGTTTGGGGGTAAAATGAAAATAACAACAATTTAATGACAATCTGTAATATTGTTTCCATTGTTAGCCTTCAGCAGTT